>WAAB01004438.1:0-31283 GCA_013389865.1 Piaya cayana | reverse complement strand
TTCCAGCAGATATCAGTTTGATACTAAATATTTTCCCAAAAATGACTGTGGGAAATACACTTGTTGTGGATCGAACTACCACATCTCCTCTCTTTTCTTTTTGAAACATGAAAATGCTGCCAATCCAACTAATGTCGAACACTTTCTTTTCATCATATGAAAATATTGGTTTCATTTTCAAGTTATTGAGCACTTTCTGGTTTTAATAGAGATAAATATTCAAAAGAAACAATATATTAAAATGTTTAGTTTAAAATATAAAAAATAAATTATATTTCGTTTTGAAGAAAAAACAACTAATTCTCAAAGTATTTCTTTTAATATTTTTTATTTAAACTCTTCTCTATATTTGCAAATTATTTTTGTTATATCAAAATGTACCTTCTTGCAGAATTAAGTATTTTTCATAAAAATATGTTGACTAGCACTGATAGTGATCATGCATGAACACTCCTTTAGGTCAGCAAAGTTGTTTTTAATTGGTTTCTACCTCTGTTATTGAGACTCTTGTCTCAATATTTTATTTAGAAAAATAGTTTCTCAATTTTAAGTGTTTAAGTTTGAATGCCTTGAAACACTTCATGATAGAAAAGAATACATCTGTATCATCCACAGGGTACTACAAGCACACTCTTGGATAAGATTAAAATTCAAAATGGTTTAAATAATCTGAAAAAAAACCCCTCATTCTGAATAGGTTGCAGTTCTCCAAATACACATGCATGGCTCTGTGCTACTTCACAAAATTAAGAATGATAAGTTGGGTGGCATTGTGCAAAAGAGGATCAGGATAAAAGCTGGACAGGAATTAATGTCATGCAATTGCAAAAAAAAAAAAGTAACTATCATTATTATTAAGATATAAAAACAGGAATGCTGTGTTAGAGGTACAGAATGTACCTCTTTCTACTTTTTTGGTAGACATCCTTCTTATCTGAAATGCTTTCACCTGCAAGGCAGAACAGACAAAAACAAGGTGGAGAATGTCTAGGTTGCAGCTGTAATTTTTCTGTAATTAAATGCTTCTGTAAAGCGATGCAAACATTCTTAGACACAATTTTGAATGCTAGATGGGAAGAAAAATATTTTCCATGTTTGTTGTAGGCTGACAATGTGAGGTTAAATTTCAGAAATGGAAGGCTTTTTAATATATTATTAAAATATGCCAATTCTGGAAATTTCAAAGGACAAAATTTTGCCAGGAATTATAGATAAAGTTTATAGAAAATACCATCGATTTTAATGAAAATCAAGAACAAAACCTGGAATACTTCTGGTTATTTTTAACCAAATTTATTGCCACACTTCTTCTGTGAATATCTTTTCAAAGGTAGCACATTAATCACATTAACAAAAAGCAGGCATTTAAAACTGCCTTGAGACACACTAAGAATAATTTTTGACATTTAAGTATGTGCTTACCCTTTTGTTCCATAACATTTATAATAAACTTATGGGTTTGCCCTCAAGTTTTGTACCTACAGTCACATAAAAGCAAATACATTTGTTAATTATGCATTTGTTATATGTGTTTGTTAATTAATCTTCAAAATAAAATGCTAATGAAAGTGAATATCTGCAATAAGAGTGTTTGTAAATTAAATTGGAGTCATCAGAAAACAATTGTTTCTATGACAGTCAAAAGCACTCTTTTTTCAGTTTTCAAAGTTGATTTTAATGTCTGCATTAGAATAAAACCTATTCAGCTGTCAAAAGTGCTTGTAGGAGAACTGAAATAGTCTTTTGTCCTGAATTTTCTAAAAAGAACTGAATGAGCACTCAACAGTCCTGGATGTTAAGGTCCAGGCAGCAACTACAATGCTTGAGTTCCAAGTTCAGGAGCTGACTGCTGTTCACTTTTCAAATAACTTAGTGCAAATCTTTCAGTAATTATTTGTACAATTTTTCCATGAAGGGATTAATTTGTCTTGCAGTTCTATGCAATGGCACTTGTATGGCTCAAATTTAATTGGTATCTGTTGTCTCAAATAACAAGGCAAGCTTTGCAAAAATAAAGCAAATTAATAATAATAACCCAAGAAATCATACTTTTCTCTGTGTGTTTTATGCAAAAGTTTGGAATATCGCTGGCAGGTATCTAGCAATTTTATTTTAACTGATGTGATCTTCAGTCTTACAGCACAAAGTCATCTGCTTCATATAAAGTGCAACAAATGGAGATCCATTTTCATTATATATTATAATTATGGTGTCAAAGTGCCATTAATGGACATTATTTTCCTACAATAATTCTTCCAGTTCACTTTTAGAAGATGTCCAACCCTGAGCATTCTGTTACATCTGTTGTTCTCATTCTGGAAGTTGTACCTGTGTTTGTTTATTTCAAACCAACTAACGATGAAACTTCGTACTTGCTGGCAGCCTTTCTCAATATGTCACTAATAACAATTACAGAAACATGATTACTGAATAAATGTTTGCTGTTAATAATAATCAAACACACTGTGAAAGTGCATCTTTGTTTTCTGTTGTGTGGAAGATATGCACAAGATAGGTACAACTTTATTTAGGAAAAAAAATGACTAACTTGACTTCAGAAGGAAATGAAATAGAATCCTCAAAGTTTATGGCACATGCTAAACGACATGGTAATCCTGCTGCAGAAGTACATTGAATCATAGAACCACAGAATAGTTTGGGTTGGAAGGGACCTTAAAGGTAATCTAGTTTCAACCCCTCTGTGATCGGCAGGGACACATACCACTAGATCAGGCTGCCCAAGGCCTCATCCAACCTGGCCTTGAAGCTGAAGTATGCATCTATCATGTTTACATTTTTCTTATTAGACCTTAACTTGACAAAACCAAGAGATTTTAGGTGTTGTTCTACAACTGCCTTCAATCTTGCTGCATTATAAGCTTTGAAGATTCTGAGTACTGTCATTCTTTACATTTGTTTCTCAAATTCCTCCATAGGCACATCACAATCTTCTATGACATCTAGTTACAACCCTCCTCAAAAACTAATACCTTGATTTTATGAGTCTGTTGACTCATTCGTCACAATGATGTTGTAGATTAGTCAGGACAGTAGAATGGAGTAATTGAAAAGGACAGAGGTAGGTACTTTTTACACCTGGAAGATGCTGATTATTTTTTCTTTTATTGGGGAAAATTGTTTTAAACCAAGGCATATTATATTTAGCAATTTAAATTAAAAACTAATGAGCCTAGATGTAGTATACCTAAATTATTTTTCATCTTCCTTTCTTATCTTTTAAATTTTAATATATGTCATTATTAGTTATTAACTTGATCACTATTTCTGTTCTGACTTTATAGCAGTTCATTACTTAAAGACTTCGAAAATCAGAAGTACCTTTTCATATTTAGTTTATTTTGGTACAATTCAATATGGTTATTTATAGGTGTGTTACTATTAAAATTGTGGTGTAATTACAAATAATTTTATACCCAAAGTTGTACAGCACTGAACTCTATTTTCGTGTAAAAATAGCATGTCAATGCTGTTTGTGTTTACAACAGGGAGCACACCACTAGAGCTAAAATCTTTGAATCTGACTTTTCCTCATCTCTATTGTCTTCTAAACTCTCTTCCCCCCAATTTTACATTATTTTTATTATTCATTTTTCATTGATTGCATTTAAATAATAATTAACTGCAGGTTTGAAAGGTAGATGATGTTAAGAAATAAATTGTAATATCTTAAAAAGTTTAGTTTAAGTCACCCAGATTTGTTAATGGGTAGGTATTCAAGAAAGCACAATAACAGGTGGGTGTACATATATAACCCTTTGAAAGTCAAATAGCTTACAGCTGAGCTAAGAATGGACAGTCAAAGGACTAAGAGCAGCAGGCAATATGATCAAGCTGCGTACAAGGAAAATGATGTTTGCAAGAACATTTTGAATGGAAATTTTTTACTTATATTGCAATTTTCAAGGCAAAAATAATCATGAAAAAAATGAAATTAAATGGTATGTTTTATTTTATGGGTGGGTAGGAAAGGATTTAACTCAGAAACCTGAAACTTAAAGGCAGTCATATATTTATTACTTGTAACTAACATTGCATCCACTTTTTTTGCAGAAGTTGTGTCTGTTATTTCTGGTAGTGCAATTGTATTGCTTTTTTTCTGATTATTTTTGTACATTTAATCTTTGTGATTTTTCCTATCTTAATATACTCACTTTTGATCTTTTTACTGACCTTAAAGGCTCATAGAACTGGCAGAGGTAGTTGGGCTGCAGTGGGAGCTGAGGATTAAATGCAGGCAAGGATGGATTTTGGAGGCAGGACTGAAGCCCTAATGGGCCAGTGCCAGAGCATATCATGCTGGCTGCATGACAATTCCTTGAGAATCATACAGAATGCATATTCTCAAAATTTTCCTCGAGGTGAACCAGGAAAGTCATTTAAAAACAGCCTGGGAAAAGATACGTAGATGTGAAGCCTAAATCTGGTCCAGAGCTTGGATTAATGTGAGACAGAATGCATTGCTTCAAGAATAACTGGACTGTCCCAGGGACCAAATGACAATCAGGGCTGTATTTAGGCAGCTGAAGATACATCTGCAATGCTCAAGAGAGAGATTAAAGATAAGTAAAGTCTGATTTATGGCTTCAGTTAGGGACATGGTTATTTATAATACAACAGTCTTGTTTGATGTTCCTGTCTACATTTAATTTTATTTCTGATAGTGATATCTCTTGTTGCTGTTATTCTTCCAGCCCTGCTCATTTTTCCTTTCCTAGTCATATATAATATATTTTTGTGAGGTCCTGCTTACACATAAATACTTTCATTTGGTTGGTGTCCATTTTACTTAAAGGAATAGCTACAGAAGTATTCTACAGAGGTATCACTAAAGCATTGTTATTATCAAAAATTAGTTCTTGATACTGTAGAAGGAAGCACTTAAAATAATACATATTTAAAATATAGTTAACTTAGTGCTAACTGCCATTTTTTAGTAGTTTAACTATGATGGAAATATTCCAGACTTCTCTGGGTAGTTGATAGATGCCAGTTTAAGATTATTGCAGAAAGAATGCCCTTTTCGAATACGATATGAAGACAGATTGTATTTTAATTGAGGGATGCTAGGAGAAGAGTGTTGTATATATGGAAAACTTATTTCAGATATCATATTCTGGTAGAAAAGAAATATATTGCATTTATGGGAAAATAAAGGGGAGCTATAGAAATCAGTCTAAAAGGTTACTGGATGATTTGCCTAAATAAATTATGAAAACAATGAGCTAGTTAAAGTACTAGGAGTATATACATTATAAAATGCTTACAAAAGGGAATGTTTATAACTTGATTGAGTAGTACCCTCAGCAGCATGAAATTTATCAGTTCAGTAAGGCTGAATAATTCTGAAGGCAACATTTGCCTCTTTCACACTTTAGGTGTCTGAAAGTTAAGTGCCTAAGTTGGAAGTAGTCATTGTAAACTGTTTTTGGTGATGGTGGATGGAAAGACACAGGCATCTTCAGATTAATCTGGACTGTTTTGGCTATCTATGTTGGGGTGGCGTAACTTGTCCTTTAGTGTCTCTTTCAATCTGCTAACAATAAAAATTGATGATATCAGTCTTAAATGACATTTTGGATGTCTATAGTCAGGTGGGAATAATACCCCTTCCTCTACATTTCCCATACATATTTGCAAAATAAAGACCAGTAAACACTAGTAAGCATTCTTCAAAATGGGATGTTTTCCCTAGTCAAGTATATTTCTGCTTTCAACCCTTTCAAAGGTAGATACACCACAAAGCACAGAGGAGCAGAACTGTGAATATAGAGCTTTTAATGGGACCCAGAAGGGATAGTTTCTAGTTCTTCCATGAACCAGATAAAAGGAGTCAAACTTGAAATAATAGGTAAGTCATCTGTGAAAATGGAATAAGCTGAGCAGGAAACAACTGTTATTTTGGGGAAACATTAAAAAAAAGATATATTTATAAAATATTTAATACAAATAAATTTAGAAGTATCCAGTTCATTTTGAGAAAGGGTGATTTTTTTCCTCCTAAAAGTAAGAACAATTTTTTTAAATTAATTTTTTAATTATTATTATAATTATCATCATTATTCTTATTGTTTTCAGACATTTTTTATAAAAAGCAATAGAAAGATCAGAAAGAAAAGGTTCTTAATAGCCAGACAAGGATTAAGAATTGATAAATTCTTGAAGATAGCTAATAAGTTAAAGGTAGTTTTAATGGTGTTCGAGAAGGCTGCTTTTACCAAGCTATCCATTGATTTGGTAAAATATGTGTAGTACATGTATCTGGATTTCTTTAACTTTCTTTTGGATGTTTCACTTTATTGTGAGGCTAGAATATGTTCTTCAAACACAAATAAAAATGAAAAAAAAAATGTGATGCCATTTATTCCTATTTCTGTCGGTGTAAGTTAAAATAACATGCATGGTTTTTAATCTGGATAGGTTTTCATACTGGTCTTGCTATGATATTTCAGTGCTGTGCATTAGTCTGAAAGTTATGTGTCAGCCAGAAAGTTTAACTACATGAGGAAGTTCCCATGGGATAAGAAGTTAATGAGAGGAGGCTAAGCTAACTCAAATTACTTCACCTCAAGCTAAGAGACTGTATACAGGCAACTACCACAAATCAGCTGAGTTGTGTGATGCTTTTGCACCACAATGACTTGCTAACTTTGTATAAGCTCTTGACTGCACTTTGGAATCTACTATATTTTGATATAGTAAGCATTATAAATTCTAAATGCATAGTTAATAAACTATGTCTCTGCTTACTTTTTGCTGTTTGATGTCCTCTGGCTCAATTGCATTAAACTACTGCATTTTTAAAAAAAACCCAAAACAGCACAGCCATGATTGAATTATGTTGATTTCATTTAAAGTTCTTAACTGATTTATATTATTGATTTTGTTTAATATTAGATTACTAATGTGTATGTGGAATGATACATAGTAGTGATATAACATTAATGATTGATAATAAGTTAGGTCAAAAGAGATTAATTCAGTACTCTTCAGATCTTACACAACTAACATTTTCAATTTATTCTTTCTGTAGCACACAGCGTGGTAGTGTTCCATGTACAAGTTGTATTAGTAGACTACTAGCAGTAGAGTGCATTGTTGCTTAATTCCAAGTTTGCTGCCCAAACCAAGTTTAGATCTTTAAGATGTGCCTACTTTACACTGCTCTGACCCTGTTTATTCCCCTGTGCCTTTTATGCTGTGTTAGACTTCATGTGAACATGTTTTGTGTCTGACAGTTTTAACCTACCAGAAGCTAAAGAGCAGTTTAGACTCTTCTGCTTCCACCACTGAACTGCAACATAGCTCAAGCAAGCATATTTTCCTAAAGTGTAGCGTGATAGTATGTTCATTTGCTTTAAAAGCTCCAGACATGGGTAGTTATGAAAGGGAAGACAGCACTGTCCTATAAGATACAGCCCTACAGTTTATACACACAGTCCACACATACAGTCTACACTGTCCTCAATTCTGTTTTCTTTGGGAGTGTCTGAATAAAGTAGAGCTGTTATGCAGCTAACCAGAATGGTGTCTTAGTGTGAAATTAAGGGTGTTAGTTGCACACCTTAGGATCTTCAGGTATATGTGAGCCTCCAAGATGTCCTTGGATTGTGCTGGAGGATGTGGGGAGCAATACTGCTAGCTTCTTATCCTTTTGCCAATTGACTATATACCTCACCCAGCTCAGGTTAATCTTCGAAAAAATAGCTGGGACAGTTGAATAGTGGGTTAGTGGGGGAGTTAAAATTGTGTGGTGTTATAATCAGAGACCAGAGCCTGCATTTTCTCCTTAAGCTCTTTTGCTTTGCTATGTAGACAACCTGAAGCTCTTCTTTAGGACTTGGGAGAATATAAGTGATCTGAACCATGCTATTAACCTACTACTCATTTGTTAATAGGTCTGCAACCATTCTAGGGCAACATAGGGATTACTTGATAGTATCAGCATACACTTTTGCACTACCAGAGGGATTATTATCAGTCATCCCTATTGAGGGCATGAGACATGATAAACAGAGTGTGCTGCTGACAATAACAAAAAAAATAACCTACCCCAAGCAAGAGTTGCTGCAGTTTCTTTACTGTTTGGAAAAGTTCTCCAGTGTTTAGGTAAACATCCTTCAATGAGCTCAGGTTCCTATTCTCCTCCCAGAGTTGATCATAATTCCACAAATTCTATCTCTTCTTCTTTCTTTTTCTCTTCCTCCTTCTCTCATTCTCTCTCTTTCCCTTTGTGAGGTTTCTGAAAAACTCACTTCCTTTGTCAAAACCTGAGAGTTTTTCTCCAAAATACCACACCTACAAAGAAGCTGGAGGAAGCTGTTCTGTCTAGTTTTGACCAGAATAAGTTATCATTAAAATTTGACTGGCATTGTCCTTCTCTAGTAAATACAGCACTGACAGCTTGTGGTGTATTACACTGTGCAGTCTCTTCTCCTGTAAAACAGATGGTTATTAAACACCAAATGAACACATAGCCTTTCAGAGGCAGATAGTCTTCGCAGTACAGTGTATGTTGCCCTCATTACCCTCTCTGATAACACTTAACTGCAATACATATATATATAAAATACATTTAAATTGCAGTAAAAATTACTTCAGAATTTTATTTATGAGCCATAGGTTATACCGATAAATTCAGCAGACTCTGGGAATTCTCAGGAGAGACTGAGGTCAGCTGTAATGCACAGCATTAGGAAGGATGAATCACTCCCATCCTCCCATTTATCAAGGCTGATATCCATGACAGGCTGAAGGAGAACCAACAGTCACGGAAGAATATTTAGCCCCTGAATTAAAAGAGAATATTGAATGTTTGCTATCAATGCCTAAGCTTACCCAAAACTGCCTTTCTCCTGCTCTGTCTTTTGTCAAATACTAATGGAGCTCCAGCTCAGGTCTGTAGCACCAGTCCAGGTTTGTTTTCATGTAACTTCAGCATTACAAACATACTCTCTGTTTAGACATTTGAGACTTTTTTCTGAACCATGTGTAAATCTTTGACTTCATAGATGAGGAAGACTGGAGCTTAAATAATGTAAAGAAAGAAATTTTGGTCAGTCCTCTCCAGTGCAAACAGACCAAATTATCAAAATCTCAAATGCAGTTACACGTGATTTTGATATGGTTCAGGATTATAGATACTGTTGCTCATTGAATATAGCCTGAAATCTCAGTGAGCATTCATCTGCTGGGCAGGACACCTTGCACCATTAAAACTGTGGAATCGTGCCCTGAACCTTAAAAAAAATCCACAGAGGAGGAAATATATTTCAGATTTGAATTCCTAAGTCTTGTTGAAATACACACTGGGTTGAATATTGTACAGTTGCAGGTGAATAAGGCAACAGTTGCAGCAGTAGAAATTCCTTTTTTCTTTTGATTTTGGCTTCCCCAGTGCAGAGTAGGGGAAGTTTCTTCTGGGGAAACAGGTCAAAAATTATCAGATGAAAGAAATATTATAGGCAAACATGGCATAATTATTACATTACCAGTCACACAATAATCCTTCCTCAAAGGGGAATATGTTGCAGTATTAATTTACAAGATCTTTTAACAGTCTTATATGAGAAATATCATTTTGATTTCAGCTATCCTGTTTTGTTTTGAGATTATACTTCTCTGCAGTTTAATTTTATTAACATAGCAAGTTACAGAATGATGTTCTGTATCCACATATTGAATTATTCATTACATTTCAACTATTAAGTTGCCATCAAATGCTTTCTGATCTGCATTACATAAAGTCATGCTGAATCTCTAATGTCTGGACTGCCTGTGTAATGAAGAACCTCTCAGACAGTGTTCAATCAAAATACTCCTGAGAGAAAGCAGACACAGTATTTTGATTAGCATCGTAAGTACTCCATAGTTTTGGTTTTGTTTTGTTTTGTTTGTCTGTTTGTTTCCTAAGCAGGAAGAATCCTTAGAGATCCCCACATCTCTTCGTCTTAGAAGTGCCTGCTCAAGCACAACAATTTTTATTTTAAAACCATTATAACTGTACCTTTTAGTGAGTGTCTAGGGCTGCTGCTGCTGGTAAAACAGTTAAAATTATGTCTTACAGATCTCTAGTTTCTGAGACAAAGACCATATTGTCACTGTTCTATGTAAGAAGTGTGATGCTGTGTTGAAAAATCAAAACATCTCTGTAATATGGCCTGAGATAGCAGTCAGAAAGAGGTACACTCTTCCACTTTCTGTGTTCTACAAAATATGAGCATAAAAATTCAAAACTCACATGAACAAAAGTATGACATTGAGAAAGCTGAAAATATACACAGATAAATAAGAAAGTTAAGTAAAATGTTTAAATATAAGTCAGAAGAAGGGAATACTTGTTATTTTTATACATTAACTAGTTTATTGCTTGACCTTTTAGCAAACATGCTGTCTTACAATTTTATTTTTATTTTGACATCCAAATGACCTGATCTCTGGTTTTATACTTCAGCTTCACAGACACATATAATGGAAGACAAAATGTGGATCATTCAGATACATCTGACGTATTTTTTTTGTTTCACTTCATTGTCCTTGAGGGTCTGTGAGAGAAATTACATTCAGAAGTAAGGCTGTGCTTAATACTGTGCCTTTAACTATTTCCATGGCCAATTTTATGTCCTTAAACATTCAGAAACAAAATCGTCTTTGTGGTAAATTGTAAATCTCTGTCTTCTTAATAGCTTTTAAGGTGTGATTCAGCGTTAAGTCACTAGGTGGCATGTGCCAATGAAGGACAAGGACGTTAATACTGGGAAGTTCTGGTGAGCGCAGCTGGCTCTGGTTTCCTTGGATAAACACGTTAGAGTTAATGTATTGCCATCTGCCTCTATTTAATTCACTTGTTGGACAACAGACAATAGTTGTCTACTGCTCAACATGCTTTTAGTCATAAATGATACTAAAATGTGTTCAAATATTTCCTTTTGGTAACTTTATGAAAAATCATTCTGTGTGCCTGATTGTAGAAATTGAGTCTTTCCTTCCTCTCTCATCTTCTGCTTACTAAAAGCAGACACAGTCATCTTCTTGGTAAGAACATAAATAAAATATATAGAAATAAAGGGATGAATTAGGCAGATATTGAGGGAAGGTAGAGGGGAAGAAGATGATGCCACTATTCTCATGTGGCCACATTATTCTGTTACTGTGGTATAGTTCAAACAAGAGAGCTGTTTGAAGCATTACAATTACAAAAGAAAAGTTTCTGTCCAGCTGTGGATAATATTGAAGGTAAATGAGTACACCATTTTACACAGCTCTGTATCACGGAAATCTGTGTAAAGTTGGCAGTTCTGCAGGTAAAAGCACAAGTAGGATACATCTCAATAAAGAAATAGGTTATAGAAACAGCAGATGTACAAAAAAAAAAGTTTGTCTTCCGTATTGTATGGTAAAATTGATTATACGAAGGTCAGAGACAAAAAGGTAGCTTTTTTTTTTCTTTTAATTCACCTTACTTCATTTAAAACTGCCAGGGACTGTGGTGATCTATACCAAAATATGTGGGAAAGTTGTGGACTACAATTTCTGGCCATTTATGCCACCTCTTGTATTTACAAAACTAGCCATCTTGCTTCTAAACTTTATGCAGTATTGGTCTCTAGGAAACCTATGGTAGTCTGTTGTTCTGATGTGCAGCTGTTGACAGCCACTCCACTCCTCCGAAAAGCCTCCTTAGGAAGTATTAGTGACCAAGATTGCCACGAAAAGAGCATACTGAATCAGCAGGGACACGGTGCAGCAGTTCATGTGGGGAAGTGCACCATTATGTGCCCATCTGCACAGATCAAGGACACGCACCCTACGTGACTATCAAGGCAGAATGGTGGGCACTTGTCTGAGAGCAAAGGCTGAAGCTCCTTCAAGGGGATCTGACACGGTGCAGTCAGTGGTGGCCGATGCTGATGGCTCTACCACTTCCTTGCGCAGACTATTCCAGTGCTTTAANCCACTTCCTTGCGCAGACTATTCCAGTGCTTTAAAACCCTTTCAGTGAAGAAATATTTTCTAATATCTAGTTTAAACCTGCCCTGATGCAACTTGAGACCATTTTCTCAAGTCCTATCCCTTGTTACTTGTGACAAGAGATCAACTCACTGCAACCTCCTTGCAAATTGTAAAGAGCAGTAATGTCTCTCCTTAACCTCTTTTTTTCCAGACCAACTAACCCCAGTTCCGTCAGCTGCTCCTCATTAAACTTGTTCCCTAGACCCTACATCAGCTTCATTGCCTTTTTTGCAGTGAGGACCCAAAACTGAACACAGTATTTGAGGTATGGCCTCACCAGTGCTAGCCACAAGGGGACAATCTCTCCCTGACTTCTACTGGCTGCACCATTCATAGAATCATCGAATCATAGAACAACCATGTTGGAAGAGACCCACTGAGTCCAACCATCCCCATCAATCACTAAACCATGTCCCTCAGCACTTCGTCCACCCATGCCTTAAATACCTCCAGAGAAGGTGAATCAATCACCTCCCTAGGCAGCCTCTGCCAGTGCCCAATGAACCTTTCTGTGAATTTTTTTTCCTAATGTCAAGCCTAAACCTCCTCTGTTCCTAATACAAGCCAGAATGCTGTTGTCCTCCTTGTCTATACAGACACACTGCTGGTTCATACTCAATTGGCTGTCAACCAGCACTCCCAGGTCCCTTTTGGATGGGCAGCTTTCCAGCCAACCTAAAAGCATTTCATGGGGTTATTGTGACCCAAGTGCAGGACCTGACACTTAGCCTTGTAGAACCACACACAGCTCACCTCAGCCCATTGATCTAGCTTGTCCCAATCCCTCTGTAGTGCTTTCCTGCCCTCAAGCAGATCAACACTCCCTCACAACCTGGTAAGTCTTCAAACTTACCGAGGGTGTTTTCAATCCCCTCATCCAGATCACTGACAAAGATACAAACCAGAACCAGCTCCAGCACTGACCTCTGGGGAACACCAAATGTAACTGACTACCAAATGGATTTAAATCCATTCCCTGCAGCTTTCTGGGTCTGACCATCTAGCCAGTTCTTTGTCCAGTGAAGAATATGCCTGTCTAAACCACAGGGAGCCAGTTTTTCTAGGATAACATCGTGTGAAATGGTGTCAGGGGCCTCACTGAAGCCTAGGTAGACGACATCCACAGGCTTTCCTTCATCTGTTAAGTGGGTCATCTTGTCATAAAAGCAAAACAGGTTAGTCAGGCAGGACCTGCCTTTCCATGATGACTGGAGTTTTCTTCTGGAGTCACCTGTACATCAAAGTGGCAAAACATCAATTTGGCATCATAAAAGAAATAGAACAGATGGTATATGAAGTCATAAGAAAGGAAGAAAAGTGAACCCTCCATTTAGTCAGAAAGGAAGGAAATATTTGGAATTCAATCAGACAACTGAAGTAACTGATTATTTCTCAGTACAGGCCTTACCATTAACATAGCCAAAGAGAAAACCCATTACATAATGAAGAATTTCTTCCTAATGTCTAGTCTAAATTTCCACACACACACACCCACACACCCACACACACACACCCAGCAATTTAAAGCCATTCCCTCATGTCTTATCACTACATATCCTTGTAAGAAGTCCCTCCACGGCTTTCTTGTACATCCTCTTGTGCTGGCCACACTTCTTTTGAAACAACCCAGGCCTTCTGGGCTGCAAGTGCACATTGCTGCCTCATGTTGAGCTTCTCATCACTGAGTCCTCTCTGCAGGGTTGGTCTCAATCCAATCATCCACCAGTCTGTATTGAAACTTCAGATTGCTCTGAGCCAGGTGTAAGACTTGGCACTTGAATTTGTTGAACCTCATGCATTTAACCATTCTTAATAGGACTGCAAAGTATCTTCATAATATAGTGAACTATAAGGATTGTGAAGGGAGAGAAAGAGAGAGAATGGTGGTTTTGGTTGTCACTGAAAACACTGTATCTAGAATTAATAATTTATTTTATGATTCAAATAAGTGAATTAGGATGTCTACATTTGATTATTCCTCTAGACGACCTTCACAGACAATGAGTATGATTCAAGATGCCTATTTATTTCTATTAACTCTGAAAGTAGCATTGTAATAGAGTTCAGTTCTAGCTATCTGAAGTTAAGTGAGATGTATCCTATCCTAGTGGACAAGNATGTTGAGCTTCTCATCAATGAGTCCTCTCCACAGGGTTGGTCTCAATCCAATCATCCACCAGTCTGTATTGAAACTTCAGATTGCTCTGAGCCAGGTGTAAGACTTGGCACTTGAATTTGTTGAACCTCATGCATTTAACCATTCTTAATAGGACTGCAAAGTATCTTCATAATATAGTGAACTATAAGGATTGTGAAGGGAGAGAGAGTGGTGGTTTTGATTGTCACTGAAAACACTGTATCTAGAATTAATAATTTATTTTATGATTCAAATAAGTGAATTAGGATGTCTACATTTGATTATTCCTCTAGACGACCTTCACAGACAATGAGTATGATTCAAGATGCCTATTTATTTCTATTAACTCTGAAAGTAGCATTGTAATAGAGTTCAGTTCTAGCTATCTGAAGTTAAGTGAGATGTATCCTATCCTAGTGGACAAGATGTTTCACTTCTGAGGAAAGCTGTCTTATTGGTAGATACTAAGCAACATGAATAGCCTAACCAGAACTTCTTTCAAAATCACAGAGGATGAGAAATATATTTCCTAATTTTGGAATTCCACGCTGGACATTTTTAGAATGAATTCACTTTCACAGTTTTTGACGTTAGTATTAGGATGAGTTGAATCATGTATTGGAGATATGAACAAAAAGATTCATGCCAGGATTGTCTTCTGTTATGAGAACACTTGTTTGATGTGTATGTGAATTGTTGCTTGTAAATGGTTTATCTTCATGTCGACAATAGTCCAGATTATTTTAACTCCAGTTTCATAAGAGTTGGTACCCTACAGTAATACCAAAAGGACTATTTCTGCCATCATGAAATGTGGTTCAGTAGAGACTGAAATATGACTGAAGTACTTACTGTGTGTATTTCCCTGTGCTTCCAGCATGTGACTACTCAAATTTGTACTTAATCCAATGTAATGTTTGCTGTATTAACTTAATTTTTACCCAGCTCCACTGAGATATGATCTGTTTTTATTATCTTTATGGGGGAATTTGTGCTTATAAGTTATTAAAAAGTGGCTTGTATCTATACAGAAATCTTTGATGTACACTACTTTTAATTTTTTTAAAGATATACTGTAAAACATTTAATATTTAGAAATAAAGTGATTGTCTCTAATGCAAATGTTAACACACAGATTTAAAAATGGTGTAGACTGCTACTTTTAAGATAGTCATTGTCACAGCTCTTGTTTTTACTTAGAGATATATTTGATAAAACAACCAAGAATCAGATATCACATTGAAGTCTTCCTTTCTACATACATTATTTCTTATTTTATTGTCCTATTTTTTCCCAGTTACACTCATACAAACATATCCATATTTCAATGAGACTCTTTTGAATCAAGGAAGTGGGAATTTAGCCAACTGTTTTTCTTTTTGTAGTCTGAAAATTACCTCTTTGATTCAAATGCTGTTTAACTACTAAAATCTGAGTGGTCATTAGATGTTTGAAATAGATAAACAAATTAATATCCATAAATAAACCCAGAAAAATGTCACGGTGCACTCATCCATTTCAATGAATAGATGTGTGTTAATCAGTTAATTGTTCATGACTGTTATCTCTTTAGAGAAGGACTATTTTTTGATGTGCTAGACTTCCCAGTTTTATCCATGGTTACACACTTGGGTTAACAAAGCAACTCCAGTCAAATTGAGACATTAATAGCGGAAGTTAACAACTTGTCCATAAGTAGAAGCACTACAAAAAACCTGAAGTTTTCACTTGAGGTTTGTTGTAGGAGTTTGTTTACTGTTGGGCTTAATAAAACACGCAGACACATACTACCTTTAAAGCACAGTTTTAGAACAGACCAATGTCTGATTTTGAATTCCAGCTGAATGTCTAACTTTGAATTCCAACTGCAACTTTTGTGTTAGAATCATAATTTGCTAGTTTGTTACAATATTTCATAAAGGACTGCATAATATGAAAACTACGACATCAATGAAATACTTACAATTAAGTTTTAGAAACAGTAGTTATATCCTTCACACATTTTAAGACTGAAGTGTGATTTACTTTTGTTAAGTAATTATTATAAAACTTGTATAAATAATCATTTTTAGTGTAAATGTCTCCTGTACAGTTAAGAGTTTAAATAGGTATAAATGTCTCCTAAATAGCTGTGAATAAAAATTTTATTTTGATTGTTTATTCTCTTGCTAATAGAGTTAAACAAAAAAGAGCAATAGGAAAACTTATTGTTGTTCAAATGCAAACCCATTCCCAGACTGGAAGAGAAGATCTCTTCTGCGCAGTGGGCATGCCCAGCTGATTCAGAACCACCAGTCTGAAACAGGATCCTCAGGTGCTACAGGCTTGACATTTTGTTTCCAATTCCCATGGCAGGTGGCTAGAAGCCATAGCCTGCTGCAATGGGACAACCCACTACAAGGGGGCTGGTTTGGGGATCTATTTGGCAAGAGAAACTTTCCAAGTTTTGCCAACTATGATACAGTTCCACTGGAGGTTAGGTTGGTGAAGCATGGATACAATGACCTGCTAAATTTGTTTGACTTCAAAGCTTGCCTATAGCAGCTTTGATTAACCAAATAGGGACATTTCTATGCAAGTGACCTTGTTAGTGAAATGCCTGTTTTCTGAAAGTAAGTTATCAGCAAGTGACAGGATATACTAAGAGAGAAAAATACGTATAAATATTTTGTTTCTATTTCAGAGACACAGATGATTAAGGAGCCCGACTATGGACATCAAGCATTTATCCCTCTATTTTCATATGAATACAGAATTGAGTGCCACAGGAGAAAAATTGCTTCCAGTTGAAAGAAGCTTTCCCCTCTCTGAAGCTAAATGTATATTCAGTTCATTTACGGAAATGCATTTGATTCCAGCTGTCTCAGAAGAAAACAACCCCCAAAGTAGACTATTTTAAACCTTCAAAACATGCAGGAAAGCAAAACCTACCTCCAAATAGCTCTAAATTCATAACATCTTATTGAACGCAAATTTAAGTGTATGAACTGTCTTGACAATATAGACCATAAGCCTATGCAATTATATTGTATTTGATTGGAAATATAAATTGTGTATTTCTTCAGTACAATATTGGTTATTTAGAAAAAATATGTTCACAGTCCTGGTTTGGTTTTTTTTTGCTCTCTACATAGCTGGAATAAAATCAGAGAAAGGCTTGACAATCTGCAGCGAGAAGATTCTTGTGTTTTTATGAGTCCTGTGTTTCAAAGAAAGAACTCTGTTTTTCCCTTCACTTTGAAATATTCTGGGTTTCCCTTTGCTTTCTATCCATGATGTAGCTTGCCAAATGTTCCTTTACCTGCTGCCTTCTTAGCACTGTCCCTAGAGACAGCTGTCACACAGGGCTGCCTGCATTAAGGAACCATCGAAGAACTATCCTGAAATGTGACATCATCTTAGAGGCATGATTCAATTAAGTGAAAGGTCTTCTTAAGGACTGCTTTGTGCTTAGAGAGACTGATCTTCATTTCTTTCTTAACAGTCAATGGAGACAGACAATGGCTTCTCAGCTGCTAATTTAGTCTATAAAGTGGGATTCTTCCAGGGGATGATTCAAAGCAGGACCCTAGCTTTTTCTCAATCAATTATACAAGAGACTGGACTTCCTTAGCACTTTTGAGATACTCCCTGAAGAATTCCTTTTCAACAAAAGTGAACACAGAATAAAATACGTGAAAGGCTTGTCCAAAACTAATTCCAGTCTATCTTTATACTTCAGGCATTTTTTTTTCACCACTTATTCTGTGAGATATTACCTCTATGAAGACAGTAACAGTCACTTGTATCATCGTTGTACATATTTGTACTTTTGGTACAAAAAGGTACCTATTCTGCATTGGAGAGTATCATTTAAAGTTATGGAACACATGAGAGAAAAAAGTGAAAAAAGGAATTGGTGCATACTGGAATATTTTGGTCAGCCATAACTCTTTCTCATGTTGGTAAGAGGATTTTCTAATGGTAGGGTCACCTCATCATGTAAGAAAGTTTATATTACTAAACCATCTTAGTTTTGTCTCCTTGTTCATTTTCTTTATCTACTGTTTGTTTGGTTTTGGTGGTTTTTTTGTCATGTCTAAAATCTAACTGAGGCAAGTTTTTAAATGTTTTTACTGGTTCCGTACTTTTCAGAAAAGCAAATATACAACTTATATTGTCAAAGCAGGTACGCAGAACTGAGATTCTGAGTGAAGTGAAAATATAAATGCTAAACCACAATGCCAATACAGAGAGTTTAGATATAGTTTCTCATTAGAAATTACTGAGGAATCAAACCTTATAGTTTTAGTCTAAACCAGATATCAGTTCTCTAGCCTCCAAGTACTTTACCACTGTTCTTTATTTCTGGTCTTCCCAATAAACAGAGAACTACAATTTGGTTATAAAAGGTCAGAAACTTATAACAAGATATTCCTACAATTGATGAAAATACCTAACTCTTCTTAATCTAAGGATGAATGTTGCTTTTAAAAGGTCAAATTATGTTAGAGTATTTGTACTTTTCAGCCTGGTGTAGTATCTGAATCACTTGGAGCAATACAGGTCACAGTCCACATACACAGCTGAAAATCAAAGGAATAAAGAGCTAGAAGTTTTAATTTCAAGGAAGCACATTAGATTCTTCATAGTAAGGCATATATTTTCATAAGTGATTAACATTACATTTAAATTTCCATAATGTTCTTTAGAAATCAAGCCACTAACCATGATTCAAGGTAAACACAATCACTTCTGAAAATAGGGATTCTTTCACGTTTATTGATCTGTTAACCTCTCTTGTTACTAGAAGTGGTATGGGCAGACTGAAAAAAAGACAGTTTTTATTATTCTATTGCTTAAGTCCTATTGAGATAGCAAGGTTGTAAGTTCAAAGGTACCCCAAGTGAACTGCTAATTGTGCATCAAGCACTCTCTGTGCTAGCAAAGACTATGTAAATGGAGCTCAAAGGAAAAACAGATTGTCTAAGGATCTAGTGGAAAAATTTGTTAAATAACTTGTTATCAGAAAGAAAGGAGAGTACTTACACTGATATTGCCTAGTTGTCATATCATACCAAATATGTTTTTTAAACAAGCACCTTATGAATATTATTATGTTTAATTAAATTAATAGGTTTCATGCTTTAAGAAAAAATAATTTCCATTTGAATTGTGAGAACTGAATGATTTATTTTGCATGGAAAGTAGCACAAAATCGAGAACTTTGAATTAACCATTTAAAAACTGCTATCTACATCCCTAAGGCTAATCACTAAATTTAAAAGTAAAGATTTAGGTATTTTGTTTCTGGGAAAGTAACTGCCTAAAGGACACTTTGAAGGGTCTAGTACAGTCCTGCCACAGTTACTGTCAGTAAAATCTTTAGAAGGGAAATAGGTTAGGTAATTCAATGACAAAATCAGTAACATTTTATGAGCCATCCATGATCGAAAAAAATGGGTCAAGTTAAAATTACATGGAAAGTGAACATTAAAAGTATGTAATTTTAGGATTATTCTAAGGATTAATGAAGATTTAAGATCTGAAGGCAAAGAGGAAATACAGCAGGTTTCATCTAGTAATCTCATTATTCCCATACATTTGTTGAGATAAAAGAGTAAATATAAATGATCATAAGGACAGGAAAACCTTTCAGTTTCCCATATGAATGTATCTGAAGGTTAAGAAAATGAGTATAAACTTGCTCTTCTGAAATTTTTGCCTTTTTTTTAAAGTTTATTTGGGGTTTTTGTTTTCTTTTTTAAGAGCCTCTGCACAGTTAGAAAGTTATTTTTAGTTAATAAAGGAGTTACGGTTTAAACTGAGAGTTGTCTTTCACAAATGGCATCATATGACTCTCAATTTCTTTGAAAGAAAGAAATCAAGATAAATTGTCTTAAGCATCTTGAAGAATGTTGATGGAAAAGTAGAAGGGGATCTGGTGAAATTTACAAATTTCAAATTAATTAGTAAAGATGCAGTCCATCTTAATCAGTTCTAACCCCTAAACTGATGCATTTATTTTAAGCTGGTTTTGAAGGCTTTATAAGTTATGAGAGGTCACCCACAATGATATATCCCACATATGGGAACTGAAAATCATTGAATATTTAATAATCATTGAATAGCCACATTGTAACCATAATTTGGTCTGCTTTTAATAAATATGAAGGACAAAAGAGTTATAGGTGAAAGATAGTTAAAATGAAAAAAGAATATCGACATTCCACTAAACCGTTCATCTTGATGCCTTTGTTTCCTAACATAAAACAGTTTAGACAATTCCAAAGAAGTAAAGAGTTTCATTTAGTTTTAGGGCCTAAGCATCCACTGTAGTTACAGACATTCTGTTTACTGAATTATATTTTCAGTCTTGAAAAGCATCAGCCTGGTTAAGGCTGTTGGCTGGAATATATCTTATTTTAGCACAATAAAATTGCACTAATTTCAGTCAGATATCTCCACTAGACTATGGAAACCTTAAGTATTTTCTTTTATAGATGACTTGAGTTAATTGCTTTATCACAGCAGGTTAGGAAATCTATGACTGACACAAAGGCTGAATCCTGAAACAAGTACTGGGCTGTGTTTTATGCATCTTTTAAAGATAAATTAACTTGCTTCAGGAATTTTGATCTTGAAAGATTTAGCTCTGGAAAATGTGGATGATACTTTCTCACTCACTCATTCCAAGAGATGTTTCTGTTATATATTTTTATTTTTATCAGAAATTCTCATGTAGCAATCCTACTGCCATACAAACATCAGCGCAAAATAGGTGTGGATAGTAGACAATCTTTTGGGGATATAGCAGAAACAAATAATGAAGGGGATTTTACTGGTTTGTCTGGGGAGTCTTCTCTTGTCCCTTGAGCCAGATCTGGATATAATGACAAACATGACAATCATGCACACCATTGTAATTTTGATACTCTTTTTGTCTGTCACACAATAAAAACCCTCAACAACTTAGACATTTGGGAAGTCTTGCCCCAAAGTGAGTTTTGCAGCTGCTTGAAGATTTTCCAGGTCTCTAGAGTCCCCCTTTCTCATACAAGCCAGCAAGCACACAAAAAGATGAATTAAAAAAAGACTCTTGAGAAGTGTGTCCATTCTCTTCTGGAGAATGAATTCACTGCATCACCCAGCTACCACTCATTTACCCAGTTCTCATTGCCAGATCTCCCAAAAATGTTTTCTGCTAGAAAGGGTTTAAAACTAAAAAAAAAAATCATTATGTTAAGGAAAATATTACAAAAGAAAGGCAAGAATATACTGTCACAGCTCACTTTAAAAGAAAGTGAGCTCTTCATTTTGGCACAGCACCAGAGCAATTAAAAATCACTCAGGGGGAGTGGTGTAACTTTTTGCTAAACAAGATGCGTACCCTTAAAACAATGGATTGAAATCATCTAACAACCCTTGCGGGACAGAGCACAGACAGGAAAAGCCACAGCAGTGGAAGTTTTAACCATTTTAATGATCTGCTTCACTGAACCACCAAAACAGCCCAGGGAGCCCTAATGCTGCCTGGAGTCAAACCTGAAATCAAACCAAAAACCTCAGCTGTAACCTGCTGCAGCCATGTGTTTTACAAAGAAAAAAGGAAGAAAGGAAGAAAAGGAGAAAAGATAGGAAAGGATAAAAGAGAGAAATAGATACATTGAAATACGAAAGATGAAAGATAGTCACCATCTCAGGAACTCCTCATGTAGCAGTGTGTGTTTCTTTGTCTGGTGAGTCCAGAAGATGATGGGTGTCCACACACAAACACAGGACAAGACAAACAGAGAAAGACCAATAGACAAACAGAGAGGTTGCAGGCTTTTGTGGTGATTTTTAAACTCTCTGTCCCTGCTCCTCAGTGGATAAAGTCAGGGAAGGATAGGTAACAGGTTCAGGCATGTCCCTCCACGCTGGACTCAAAGACCAGAGGTCCCAGTGCCACATTGCCTTGTCAATATACTGCTTGAATTTTGTCACCCATAGTCACCTCCCATCCTTAAAGTACTTCTTGAAATGCCTATGTCTCTTAGCTGATTTAGGTTTTTTTCCTCTCTTTGTCTTTCTATCATAGAAAAGCTAAAGTCTTCAATTTGTTCTTATAGAATCAAAGTATCATAGAATCATAGAATCATAGAATAGTTAGAGTTTGAAGGGACCTTAAAAATCATCTAGTTCCACCCCTTCTACCATGGTNTGGGTGGTGCTCCAGCCCTCGGATCATCTTTATAGCCCTCCTCTGGATCCACTCCAACAGTTCCATGTGCTTCTGATGTTGAGGATTCCAGAACTGGACACAATATTCCAGATGAGGTCTCACAAGAGAGGAACAGAGGGACAGAAACACCTCCCTCAACCTGCTGGCCACACCTCTTTTGGTCCAGCCCAGGACACAGTTAGCCTTCTAGGCTGTGAGTGTACATTGCTGGCTCACACACTCCTCATTGACAAACACCCCAAAGTCCTTCTCTGCAGGGAAACTCTCTGTCATGTCATCCCCTATCATGTACTGAAACTGTGGATTGCCCTGACTCAGGTGTAGGAACTTTCACTTGGCCTTGTTGAACCTCATGAGGTTCTCAGAGGTTCATTTTTCCAGCCTGTCCACATTCCTTTGGATGACATCCCATCCTTCTGGTGTGACAACTACATCACTCAGTTTGGTGTCACCTGCAAACTTGCTGAGGGTGCAATCGATCTCACTGTCAATATCATTGATGAAGATATTCAACAGCACTGGTCCCAGTACAGACCCATGAGGGACACCACTTCTCAAGGATCTGCATCTAGGCTTTAAGCCATTGACCATTACTCTTTTAATACAACCATCCAACCAGTTTCTTATCCACCATACCATTCAGCCATCAAATCCATATCTCTCCAATTTAGAGAGAAGGACGTTGTGGGTGACCATGTCAAAGGATTTACACAAGTCTAGATATAGATCACATCCATTGATTTACCATGTTGACTGCTGCACTTACCCCATCATGGAAAGCCACTAGACAATCATGACAATTTACTTCCTCATTCTCTACAATTGGGCTTTTGGATAATCTAACTTGGTTTCTTTTTTTTTTTAGGTTATGTCTTCTAGCCTTTTTTTGCCAGCATTTCCTGATTTACTTATTTTGCTGCACTCTTTAATTTGTTTACAATCTTCTTAAAAGTTTAGGCTGTTTTCTCACTTTTACCTTTCTGAAGACACAATTGTGAAACTCCATAGTTGATGTCTCAAGAAACAGTGATTTTTTAATCACTACAGAATATACTCAATATTAATTTTGCTCTAAGTGTTACATAAAGACCAATCATCATTCAACAATTGGTGAAGTGGAAATGATATCATTACAGAAGTATTTAACTTCTTAAATACAGTGTTGGAGAACAAATGTGACTAATAGTGGTATTAGCACTGAATAGCTGCAGCTATTCAGATTTGTGGCAGCTGGCAGATTTCTTTGCTAAGTCATTACGAATTAACCAGAAGTAATGCTAAGTAGTGCTAAGTTTATACCGATCTGGATATCCTTGTAAGGATTTAATAGAAAATAATCTTAAATCATTCAGTTTAAATTATTAATTTTTAAAAACCAAAGGATTTCTGTAACAAGTATACTTTGTTTGAAGTGGTCAGTTTTCAATTAATTTAGGAAATCAGTGACGCTGCACTGAGGAGTTAAGGGTAATTATTCACTGAAATTCCAGGACTCCTTCTTATTCAAAAGAATGATCAATATCCTGGGAGCATACAATGATACATACAGGGTGCAGCGTACAGAAATGTGTATATGTTCATATGCAAAGGGTAAGTAAAAGTCAAAGATTCAGTGGCTGAAGTCAGAAACATTTGATCATTCTACCACAGGACCTTGAAAATCTGAGATCTGGAAATAGATTTTTATATGGATCTACAGAGTTAGAAAAGAAATGCCTGAAAAGCAATTGTAAAAAAAAAAAAGAAAAAAAAAATTAAAAGAAAATAAAATCACTCCCTAGTCAAGGCAGTCCTGTTCAACTGACTTAAGTAACATGCAGGAAATACAAAAGTATGAATTTAGTCATTGAGATGGTAATTACTTGCAGTAATGAACATTATTGCATCTGCTGTACATGTCTTGGTCTCTGTTGCTACTTGTTTTAACTGTTTACACATCCCTCTTATATAAAAGTGGGATTTTTAAAGCAAAGGGGAAAGACATCAATATTATGTATTTAGTTGTGAAGATTTTGGAAATGTACATCTTTACTGTTAAATTGTAGAAATGGGACAACTGCTTCTTATTTTATTATATCCAGACTGCAGCCATTTCTGAAGATTTTAGTCTGGCCCAGTACATTTAGGTAACACACGTCCTGGATTCAGTCCAAGCTCATCATGCATTAAAGAGAGATTAATGATTTTAATTTGTACCTACTGCCATCAACTGATTTGTAAGGAAGTAAATTCAGTCATTTCTTAAAGATTTCCAGGTGGAAAAAAGGGATTAAATTATCCCTAAACCTTTTCTTATATCAAAGTAACCTCTCTGGCAATAAATATATATATATAAGAGATCAAAGAAAACTAGGAGTATTGATCATACTCATTATACTTTTTAAAGTCACAGGGACAGAAACTTTCTGCATCATATTTAAATCAAATTTACATTAATTAGGATCCTTAGTGTTGGTTTAACTTGTATTAGGGAAAAAAGGAATTCAAGCAGTAAGCACATGAAATAAATGTTCTTGTTCCTTTCTCAATTGCAGTTCTACATTGGTATTACATTGCCTTTAGGTAGTTTGTCCAATAAAAAAGGTTTAAAATACAGTATAAACCATTGTCATAAGTACTGGAAAGTTCTCTTGTAAAGAAAAGCAAAAGACAGTATTTAATAAATAGACCCGATATTCATCTATTTTGGACTACTCAACAAAACCCCCTCAACAACAACAAAATAATAATAATAAAAAACCAAACAAAACCTCAACCCCAACAACAATAACAAAAAAAATTGTAGAAGCAAATATTAAAAAAACTTAAGGAAAATAAATGGGCTTAAACAAACTCAAGTTTTTGCTGGAAGACCTTTTGCACCTTAGAAATAGGTACACATACAGCCATCTAGGAGACTAATATTTCTCATTTAATAAAAACCCCAACAACAATCACCTTTCAGTCAGAAAATTCAGCAATGTGGAACAGTGTATATGGAAATGCAGTATTGACTAGACGGGGTTGCAGTAATAAAAAAACTTTAAAAAATACATGATAATCTAAATATTTCCAATCATGGCACATTGTTTCCATCCTTATATTATGCACAAATGAATATATAATTATTAAGTATTTAAAACAGAAGTTACTGCCTTTTTTTCATTTATGTTTTTTGTATTCATTCACGTCCCTTTAACAGTGAATCTCACTGATAGGTCCTTTTGGACTTGTTATATGACTTCAATTTCTGGCATTTGGTAGTACACAGGAAGATATAGCCTTGACCTAAATGCAGGAGTGAGAAAATGGGAGTATGTTCATGCAGCCACAGACCATAATAGCTTTGCAGAAAATGGGTGCACCAGCAGATCATAATGGGAAGTTCCTCTGTTCTGCTCTCAGTCTCTGGTCAGTGTGGGCTTTATGTGGAAATCCAAGTCTCCTCTTTGCCTTGAACTTTTGAACCCAGACCTCCCAAAGCAGTCCAGGATACTGGATTACTCTTACTGGTAAAAAAAAGAAATATGAGTGAGTGAAGTTGCTGTTGCTTTTGCTGACTATTTTTAGGATAAGGGAGAAGTTTCTAGAAGGTATTGTGGAAGGCATGCTGTCTTCCCTATTAATTTTCCTTGTTCTTCATTATCAACTAAGAGTTTAACTATTTGCTCATATAAACACCATTAGGAAAACATGAACCTATGTATTGTAAAATGTAAAAGTTTACTATAAAAACTGAAAAAAAATAAGGGGTGAGTGCTTTGTTCAGGATGATATGTTCATAATGGATAATAATAGTGCCTGCAAAGTTGAGTAATTATTTCTACAGTGTTTGTCTGAGTTTTAAAACCTTTTTATGTTTTCTTTTTATACTGCTCCAGGGAGGTAAAACTGGTGCCTTGTATGGTTAAAGAAACTAATGGCAGCTATTTAACATCTCATTTCTGTAAAAAACTTTTCTTGCTTAATGAAAGAAACTATTAGGCATACTTGTTGTAAAAGCTGCCAGTTTTACTCCTCTTTCCATGAGAACTGACAGAGCTGCTCCTACCTCATCTATTAGGTGATGCTGAAAGCAAAAATAAGTTCCTTTGTACAAACATCATCAGTTGGTCTACATGAATGTGGTCTGATTTGACTTCAAACTGAATTGGAGAGACATAAGGAATAAATTACAATAAAAACCATTGTGCAAGCTGAATGGCAATGCATAGGAGAGCCAAGAAATTAAAAGAAAATTTCAGAAGGTCTCTTGCATTTTCATGTACATGAAATGTGACACAGGAGATGGAGAAGCATTGCAGAACTGTGGGTAATGGGTTTTTCGAACTCACTATATCAACAATCTTGATTTAGATGACAGTCCATGAAACCATTGTTCAGAGTCACTAAATTTCACAAAATAAATTATTTTGTTTCCATATGTCCTAAATTTCATACCATTATCTGAGAATGTGAGATTTTTTCATTAGAAAGAGGCAAAGGAACATCAAATTATAAAATCATTAGAAAGCTTGAATATATAAATCAAGAAGACTGAAAGCAAAAGGAAATCCAACAGATCTTGTTTTAAAATTACCTTATGTTTCAGATTATTGAACGCCAGAGGATGACAACCCATATCAACAATAACTACTGCTTCTTTCATTTTAAGCAGAGAAAAAAAAGCACAGATCTTAAAGTGTTAAAAAAGGCAGTAGCTCTGGTAAATCATTATGCAGGTGGTCCACGGTTTTGGATTCTGAATAAGTTACCTTCCAGGTAGCCTATCAGACACTATTCATTTCTTTGCTCAAGAGTAACATTTAGGAGGAAGCTTATTGGCAATGATGGGTCTTTCTGAACATCACTGTCTCCACACCCCCAATACAGCATCAAAGGCAAAAATGAGGTGGACAGAGAGGTGGAATCTTTCTGAGAAGCACAGTGCCCTTCAATTTGTGAGCAAGAGGAACGGAACAGGACCAATGAAGGTCCTCATGGCCAGTCAAGAGTCCTGCAATTGCTAAGCAAGTTTTCAGTAGCCAGGCAAGTCTGGGGATGAGCCAAGGAACTGAGTCAGCAGGTTAGGGTCATGTTTGGTGTGGTCATACCTGCAGCATAGCTCAAGCAAGGGCCAGGGCTCTGGGTCTGAGCATAAGGGCAGCTTCAGCATGATAAGGCAGAGGCCTCCAGCAAGGCCTCCATGACATCCTTCTGACACTCAAGCTGTTCTCCCAGTAGTTTGTTTCAAGTTTAGGTGTCTGCACCACATGGACACTGGCTTGGAGCACAGGCAGCCTGACCTGCAGGAAGGAGGGTAGCTGTACAGTTCCTGTGAAAATTCAGGCCTGCGATGTCAACTTGGCATTTCTCCAATAATACCATTAATGAAAAAATGGGGCATATTCCTGTAAAGGTCAGTGCATTCAGGGTAAGCATAAGAAAGGCACTTAACATCACTCTGTGACCAGTAGGTACCTTCTGCCCTCATTCCATGAAAGCCAAGCAAAAAAAATCAGGAAATATCTGTATATTAAAAATGCTGTGATTTTATTAAAAGAAAAGTTTTGAAAAATCAAGTTTTATAAAAGAAATTGGACATGTCAAGTGAGAAGCTGACTTCTGATACATCCATTATATATATATATAGTTCTGATACATTCATTATACTTATAATTATGCTTACAAGTTGGTTCAAAATTATCAACTCCCATGTGACAGACATAAGAACTTTTAAAAATTATCCCCTGTTTTAGCAAATAAAACAGTCAAGATAATGTCTGTGTAATTTGCCATCAAATCAGATAGCAAAGAAAACTGATGTTCATCTCTGTGTTGAAATTTTTAGGTCAGAAGCATTTATATATCATCTACCTAAGCCAAGACAGACAAAGTTAACCTTTTCTGTTAGGAACATAAAAATACTGCAATGTTTTTACATTAAGTTGTCAAAAGGCTGCTAAACTTTACTGATCTTCGCATTGCAAACCTATTAATTTACAATCTCACTAGTTTACAATTGTTTCCATGTGTTTATTTTAGTGTTGGTTAATAACTCTTTTTGCTGTAGTTAAGAGGGTTAATTACTCTCCTGAACCTTTTTGTAAGGCACATAATAGAGACTGTGGAATACTTTAATTACAGGCAGTTGTTGCACATATAAATGGTGTTCATTTCAGAAGTGCTAAGTGACCCATAAGTTTAATTCAGTGCAGTATTGGGACAATGAGATCAAATACTGACTTTATTGTGGGAAGGAATTTCTCCTTATTGGAGAAGAGAGCTGTACATTTATGTCAGCAAAGACAAAAATATTTCCAACTTTTTCTTTTCTTTTTTTTTTTTTCTTGGAGGCTTCTTTTAATGAATGGAAAACTTTAATTACAATTCTTAAATCCATAATAAAGCTCATCAACTTCTGACTAATATTCACAAAAAGGGCTGTTCCTGGTTGTCCCTGTACAAGTGCAGATGCACAGACTAAAATGATTACCAAGTTTGATACATTATTTTTATCTGTCATTTTTAAAGGGGCTTCAGTTCTGCATCCTTTCAGATATATATTTTTTTTCAGCAGAAATGAACTGTGTATATTTTTTTCTGTGAACTGGCTGGCACATATACTTACACAAGACCCTAATATTTGAATAAGATCTGTAGGAAAAATAAGTGTTAAATGCATGAAATGCCCACAGTATTTCTTTTATGACAGTGCTCTAGGAAAGCTGTTTAAAGACTGACTGATGTCTGGAGCTTTTTTATAATCCTAGAGTATGCTGCCCAGCCTGTTTTTGCTAGTCCAGAGAGTCATTTCTGCTTTCTTGGAAGAAGTTGCATTTAGTAATACCATAACCACTATAGCATAACATTGTCATTGTAGCCAACAGAGGTATTGAGTACCTCAGATGAATTGATTTCAGTCCAAGTTCTTAGGGCCTTAAGAACATGCTTACATGAAGTAACATGTAGTTTGTTAGACTCAACTGGCTCTAAACGATTCAATATGGCTGCATAGTGCAGGACCATACCACAATTGCAAGTTTATGCTTTATTAGAAGAAACATAAGCACACTAAAACCCTGGCAGGTACAGGCACAGCATGAAGGTGCCTCCAGTTTCAGAATTAGATGGGACAGTCTGGCATTGTACTATGCTGTGCTGTCCAAAGACAAGTGTCGAATACTCACACATGGGGAGCTCTTCAGGAAGACCCTCCTGCTCATCTTTGTTTCAGGGGATGAGTACTATATAATATATGCTCTTTGTTCTCACATACTTTAAACATGAGGCAGCTGTGTCCACAGTCCTCTAGCACCAGAAGCCCCTGATCTAAGGACAGCCCTTCCCTATTCTTTCTGCCCTTGGTTTCTGAAAGTACTAACTCAACCCTTCTTTTTATGTAACTTTAAAACTGGACTTGGAATGCAGGCCACAGCAACTTAATGTTAGTCTCATTGCATTTGAGATTTTATTGATGTTAAAAACATTGATAAACCTAATAAAAAGAAGTCATCTATAGATCCCTGGAGAGTATCTGAGTTGTGCAAGTGCTGAACCTTTGCTAATATAATCAGGTTTGATTAGCATTTTGTTAAAATGATTGTATATTAATAAAACCCCATTATTATCTACATTACTAGGAGTTCTAGGTACTGTATTCAATACCATACAGTTTTCTTGAAAGGTAAAGATTTCTTGAAAACAACATATTAATTTATCAGCCAAAGGTGCGATTCATTTATCTAACTAGGCATGGGTGTGGGGAACCTTTCATTAAGTGATAACTCAGACCATAGGGGTTCAGTATTTTGGCTTTCATCTACAGGCCAGCAAGAGGCCAGGGAGACTCCCTCAGAGAATGCTGAAACTCCTCCAGCTGTGGAAGGAACTTCCACACCAAACAAGCAGGACTTATGGAGTACAGGTTTGTTCCAGAATCAGTATTCCAAGCCAGAGATGTCTGTTAAGCACCATTGATGCTCTAGAAAATTAAGCCTGTCCATACGAATAAATGTCAGCAAAAAAAACCTTTTATGATGATCTGAAGTTCTCATCTCTTGAATAACAGCTTTCCCCAGTGGAGCCTCTTTCTAGAGTAAAAACACTCCTTTTCCCACTTTTTTTTTGCATTTCACTGTACACAAGAGGCATTGAGACAGAAGGATGGACAGAAAGAAAGAAAACCTGGCTACATAGTCTGAGTGGATATTCAAACAGAACTAGCAAAAATGACTTCTACACAACTGGGCACTGTCTGAAATATTTACTGTCCATGTGATAAGTTCAATCAAGTTCATAAGTTCAATTACCTAGTTGGAGTAATAAAGTGTTTGCAAATTGAAGATAAAGCAGACATGCCAAATTAAATGAATACAAATAGTTAATAGGAAGCACCTGAAATAAAAAACAAATATTAAGGAGAACTAAAACTTGAAATTAATGCTATGAATAAAGCAATGCCTTAAAATAGTACCTTTAATGATGAAATACTATTGGAAACAATGAGGGCTAAATTCCTGAACTTTGCTAGAACTATTCCAGGTATACTTTATAGGTTTAAAATTACGTGTAACAGTTAAATGTGAGGAAGATGTCCTCAACTTAAGCCCTGCTTTCATAAAGAAATTGTGCTATTTTAAATATACTAGTATAAGACCATATATTTGTGTATAATGATAATGAAAAATGAACATTTAGCTAATTATCATACACAAATTTTGTGGATCACACCTCAGAGTATCTCTAATGGCATCAGAATCTGTCACTGTAGGGAAAGGTATATCAGAACTTTTCCAGCAAAACTGTATATTGTGCTTCACTAAATAAGTCTAAACAATCTAAAACTTAGCATCTCAGGGCATTGGTTAGACACAATATCAATATCTTTACACATACTATATTTGATATAATGGTATATATGTTATATATATATATTTACACCAATGCATGCAG
>WAAB01004436.1:1194-15559 GCA_013389865.1 Piaya cayana | reverse complement strand
TTCTATGATTCTCTTAGATGCATGTCAGGCAAACAGCTTTTCCCCGAGCCACAGAAAATGCCGATTTTCCAAAGCAATATGTGGTGGCCCAGGCATGTATAGCCAGAGGCACACGGCAGCATGCCAGAGCAGACACTTGGGGTTTCCGTTCCCCTTGAGGGAGACAAACGCAGGGATGGATGTGGATTAAACTTGCTGCTCTGCTGATGGGAAAGGAGCTGTAGACAGCAAAGCCCCTTGTGTGCTGCTCCCCATGACTGTCACCCCAGGAAGGACTGATATTTCCATCTTCTACAGATTTCCTCTGCAGAAACATCTATCCCTGCCGCCTGCCAGGTGTGCTGTGCAGTAAGGATGCTTTTAAAGGGTCATAACTTTGCCTTTCTGTTCACTTGCCTTTTCAGAATGTGCTAGGTGTCTAGAACACCCTTACTGGGTTCATGCCTAACATTTGCTCCTGTTTGAACTCAAGGTGGGAGTGAAATCTTTTTCCCTTTCCACTTTTAGGCAAAAGGCTCTCTGTGACTCAGCCTGGAAAGGGAGATCTTGGAAAGGGAGATAACAAGTGTTCTGTTTGTCAGTATAGACAGCAAATAGCCTCTTGAGCAGGAACTGTGTCTTACAGCCAGAAAGGCTGTGACTGACAAGATCCAGGCCTTGGCTGTAATAATTCTCCCCAATCAAATTCAGAGACTGGATGTATGCAGGTAAAGAACTGAATTATGATTTGGGCTCTGTTGACATAGTAAGAATATCATATCATCTGAAATCTTAATTTTGCATAACCTGGAAGTGACTTTTTAATGTACAGGTATCTCATGAACACAAGTTTTTGCAAGAAAGTGGCTCAGCATTTCTTCCCTCTGCTCTGTTAATCAGAACAGACTACTAGTATCTAAATAATACAGCAAATCTCCCACAGGATAAAGATGACCTATGAGAATTTGGATTTGGCTGACCTGGAAATATCTCAATCATGGTTTTCACAAGCTGCATTGTCAGAATAGGGCAGACATAATTGCAGCTTGGGCTAAAGGGCAAGGGGGACGTGAAACCATGAGGTGGTGAGCATGAAAATAAATGGCCCTCTGTCACAAGAACAAACCCATTGAGGGATAGTGATTTTGAGCAGGAGAAAGAAGTCAGTTTGGAAAGAGCCCGGGTACATATCAATTTTCCTCTTCTCATGACCTCCAGAGCTGCTTGCTAGGAAACCTCCTGCTCTCCAGCCCCTTGTCCCTCAGCCATTCACAGCTGGGCTTTCAGAAGCCCTGAAGGCAACCCTTTGCTGTCCTTGAGTAGAGCAAAACCCATGGCAAATCCCTCCAGCCTCTGCCTCTGGCATTGGAGATGATATGTGAAGGGCACATGGCTGGGTGCTGGGTACCCTCAGAGAGGATGGGAAGCATATAACAGTGTGAGCTGGTCTGTGGCCGGCCCTAGTGTCAGTGGGTTGCCAGGACACTGATGCTGTGCCTCACCCATCCACAGCATGGTATAGACAAGAACACTGAGGTTATTTTGGTGGTCTAGTCTTGCCTGCTTCCCCTGTAGCAGGCTGAGAGCTGAGGTGTATGGCAACCGTGGCTGTCAGGCCCCTCGATCATGCTGAGCCATACCTCATGAGCTCTTACTGAGCTCAAAGCAATGGACACCCCTCCCTGGTCCTTATTTTGGGACTGTTAATATCTTTGCTTTTTTTCACTTACTAAGTCCTTACTAGGACACTGGCTAAGGGGCAAGTGTTGCTTCAGGTGCATCTATCTTAAGTGTCTCCATTTCTCCATTGATTGCCTCCCAAGGGCTGAAGGGAACACAAGATCTAAAGCAAAAGAAGGAGGAAAAGTTTCTCTTTTTACTCCTGGGGAATTCATCTATGCTGTGGGGTTACTGAAGGATTGTTTTGCTTTGGGTTTTTTTTTCCAGAAAGATAAGGCCTTTGAATCCCGAAGGGCCAAAAGTTTTCACTGTTCCCTTCTCTTGGCTTTGGTCCTTGGATGTGGACAGTACAGGCGGATATCTTCCGAGTGCTGGTTTTAGTGGAGTGAACAGAAGAACAAGAGGGATTTGCCTGTTATTTGAGGGAGTCTTAAGAGTGGAAGTTTGATGGATGTGATATTTTTCAGAGTTTCCTGTTGAATTCTTGGGTGTTCTTTGTAACAGTAATTACTTTTTGTATCTTGTGCTAAGTTCTGCCTCTGATTTGTGAGTGAGTGATACTGAGACCATTCAAGTAACCTTGAAGAGCACTGGTCAGCAGGATTATATTGAAGAGGTGGTTACCTTCAATACTTTCAGGGCAATTGGTTTCAGTTCCTTCTGGAGAAAGCTGGCTAAGAGAAGCTGGAGTTAGATAGTTCAGAAGGATACTCAAGAGGACATTTAGCATAGGTGTACGTACAATCCTGCAGTCCTTGTGCAGCACTTTATTTTAAGCAGGTGGCCACAACAGACTGTTCCCCAGAGCTATCTGACTGACATTTCCAGTTTAAAATTCTGTGGTTAAATTAGTTTAATGTAAGTTGCTTGTGGAAATTTACTTTCTCTAAGAAGTGGACATCCTTTTGCCTTCAACCAGAAGCAAGAGAGAAGTGCGCACTAAAACTTTTAGATGAAGAAAGGAAGATGAGGATGCAGAAACTTTAATTAGGCAGTGACCTTGTCAGAGACAAGCACTTTTGAGGATGCATTATGTTCGTTGTGAACTGTGTCCTAAAATGATTTCTGTGTATTTTAGAGGTCTAAGGGTACAGGCATGTTTTCTGTTCCTTACAGAACTAAGTCCTATTGATCCAATGGACAACATGGTTCTAAAGAGGGCATCTCCGTAACTGTTTGCAGCACTGTGTGAGCAAAGTCAGGTTTGTTATTTGGGAGAGTTGGTAAATCTGGGTCCCCTTAGAAGTACTACATCTGGGTATGTGCAAATGCACTGTTGCTGAAAGCATCTTTAGTAAAAGACAAGGAACGTGCTTGCAATTAAAGTGTACTTGTAAGAATCTTTTTAGTCAATGACTTTCAACACTTGACACCGTGCTTAGACATATCAGAGTTAATAAAAACCCCATGTACCACCTACTCGCATTCCAGCTTGTCTTGATTTTCAGGGTGTGAGAGGACTCCTTTGGATGTTGTTAAGTTGAGGGACCTAAGTATACAGATAGGATTATTTTCTAGTGGAGCTAATGGATTGACTCTTATTGTAGAAATCTGTGGAAAAAACCTGTTTTGTTGGAGTTGTTGCTGCTTCCAGCTGCATCCCTTCAGCAGAGCTGTTCGTTGCCTATCCATTTGCCATCTCATCAAAGTGTGGCTTTCATTTTTATGCTTATAATTTTGTTAATTTCCCATGATGAGCTGAAGGGAGCAAGGATCAAACTAGGGGCTAGCAGACTTCAGTCATATGTTGCTCAATGATGATTCAGATATTTAAGCCTTCTCAAGGTCTATCTTGTAAAAGCAATACCTCCTTGAGGAGAGGAGATGCTAAGCTGCCCATGGGACCGTGGGGCCACCATATTCCTGTCAGCAGAATTTTCAGGACTAGGGTTTGGAGAGAGTCTCTCAGCCTGAGCTCTGTATTTGAATGTACTGAGGCTTTCTTTTTTTTTTTTTTTTACTAACGAATATATTCTGTCTTAAAGAGATGGGATTTAGAAGAAGATGGTTCCATAAACTGTTCATTTCAGCTCCACAGTAGGGGATCTCTGGCCCAGGGTGGAGGGTTACACTTCTGCTCCTTGTGTTCCACAGAGTTCAGCTCTGTAAAATGAGGAGCCTGTTAGTGCTGCCACTGCTTTGTAGCTTTCTGTTTCCCAACCCAGCATTTCATTCAGAGGAGATGTGGGATAGGAGGAAAGGCAGCTCTTCTGGCCAAAATGAATGTATAAGAGAGGTAGGTATGACTGGGAGTGAAGGCTCGGGGCTATAACTGTGTTAACCCCCATTTCATTACAGCCTGTTCAGGTGCTTCTGGCTGAGGAAATGAAAAATAAAGAAACCCAACAAGGGACTGGTTAGTGTAAAAAGCACCTAGGACTGAGCCTGGATTATGTAAAATACAAGTTACAAATGGCAACCCCCCTAAAAGCTTGTCCTGTGTGCAGTTTCTTATTGCAGCAGAACCCTGATGCAGGCTTCTTGGGACCAGGGCCTGTTTTCCCTGAAACTTACTGGCAGAGTGAGGTAGCCTTTTGGGGGCCAAGTCTGTAAGGCTGGGCCTGAGGAGAATGTGGGTTTGGAAAGAGAAATGCTGCTAAGCAATTCAGTGAGAACATGATGGGGTGGTCAGGATCTAATGTTTTAGGCTCTGCTTTTCACTACCTGCCATCTTCTGTTTGTATATCCCTTGCCCAGAGGGATCCCAGGCCAAGGAGGTGGTGTGAAGTTGCAGTTAAACTTGGAACAAGAATTTCTCTTTTAAAACTTGCTCTGTAACTCCCAGACAGACCTGAAAAATCAGCCTGGGGTGGTCTATGTGGGTGTTAATCCCACCGGTGACTCATCTCAGCAGAGCTCTCAGCCGTGACAGCCAGCTCAGCCAGCTGAACACATTCCTTGAAGTACAATTTTGCTAACATTGAATGAGCAATGTTTCACCTTGTAACTTTTTGTTCATGAATACATTTGAAGAAAATTTTGTGCTAGTGAACTAAATTAACAGTCCTTTTTTTTCCCAACAGCTGTGCCAGAGATGTCTTAAAATTCTGACTTGCAATTACTTGTGTAGTTGTGGATATAAGATGAATATTTACCTGGGGGACAACTGTGTAATTAATATCCATATATTTTATACAGAAGGGACTAATAAGCAGGCCAATTCTAAAATTCTGCTAGCTTAAAAATAAAGGACCAGAGATAAGTGGATCTGTTTTAAATAGCCTTTCCTTTATAGACAAGAGGCAATGCTGTGGCACCAACACTAATAGGTATCTGTGAACTCCTTCTGTGTCTTTCAGACTAGGACTTTGCCAAGTATTGATCAGCTGGTCATGCATAAATATACAGTGAAATCACAATACTGTATATAATAATCTTCTGTACAGGCCAGAGAATGATTCTCTGTGGGGTAAAGTGCAAGTTTTCTGTGTTTATAGATCTTATGACTTGCTTTCTGTCATAAAAAATATTTAGCTAGTTCAGAGGTTTAACTCCCACTTCTGGGGAAAATTATCCACCTGAATCTTCTCTCACTTTTAAGGTAGGTTCAGAGTAAACTTTATGGTAATTAGGGAATTTATTCATGTGATTTTCTGGTTGAGAAGTTCTAAAACATTTTTTTCTAATCAGAAGTATTTCAGTTTCCTATTTAAAGAAGAAAATGTTCATAAAGAGAATTAAACTGTCCATTCTTCTGGGGAACAGGAAGCTTTTAATTTCCCCAAAACATTAATTTGTAAAATCTTCACCAATAAAAGAATAAAAAGCACTTAATCTATCTGTACTTTTAGCTCATTTGATGTAAAACGCTGTTTTCTGGTGTATGATTTAACCAGTTTCCACCCAGTCCTGAAAACAAACTCTGGACTAAAGTACCTTGTTTGTCCTTATCTAGCCAAGATTTCCCGTGTCGTGTCAATGCTGGTGCCAGGAGAGGGCACCAGACAGCGAGTGACTGTACATGTGTCAGAAAATATTTGTGCTTATGCATTGTTTAATTTACAGTCCCTGGAGACTGGATAATCTGATAGACTTTAGGACTCTTTATTTGTGCATGAGGGAATAATACAAGTGCTGGAGTACTTAAATCCGACACTTCCAAAGAAATGTTAAGAAACCTGGAGCTAACCTGTGCCTCCAGAGGAGATCTATGTCCCCTAGGCCCTTGTGGAACTGCCAGGCTGAGATGCAGTTATGTATCAGTATAGTGATGCTCACATGAAACTTCATCCATATATAGAGCCAACACCCGGGCAGAAAGTAGGGGAATCGCCTGAGGAGAGGTAAAGTTGACCTGGGATGCATATCTACTAACTTTGACCTTGGGAACTAACCCTGCCAGGAGAAGGGAGTTCATTGCCACTGGCAGTGCTCTTCTGCTTGCCTTTCCCAGCTCTATCCTGAGCCTGCCCTTCATGTCACTTGCTTTGCCCTATTAAGATACATTGCAGCTTGATGGACTTTTCCTGTAATAAAGTCAATGACATTTTGGATAAAACAGCGTATCTCTTTAGAACTCCACGAATAATTAAACTATAATTCTGATTGTCTATTAATGGAAAGTAAATGCTTAAAGAGATGTGTCACAACAGAGATTTAATTATTCTATCTAGATAATACTTAAAACTGTCTGTTTCCCTATCACTACCTATTTAGATATACATTAACAATATTTAAACTGAAATACAGAATTTGAGTGCATTTACTTTCCTCTAATTCTTTGGGATGAACTGTTAGCTCCTCTATTATTGGTTACCCTTCTGCTCCTCAGGAGCATTAACTAGCTGAATGTATCAGGATTTCATAACATGGAAATTGTCCTTTTTGTAATATATTCTGATCCTGCGCCTTTAAGGATGCTTTAACTCTCCTTGACTTGGAATTGAGGACAGCCAGCTCTTCAAAGAGTTGGCCTCACAGTTAATTTGCATGCTGAAATTGGCATTTATATTAAATTACAAAAAAGGCAGCCTAGGTGGTGAGATCTGTAAAACTTTCTGCATCATGAGCAGATCTCTGCATCAGCTGCAGGACTGAAGTCTGACTTTAGAGCTGATGTAAAAATGTATTTATATAGACCCTCTTATTCTGAGATGTCAAACTCTAAAACTGATTACCAGCTGCCAAGCTGCCTTTCTGGATGTTTCTCTATTTCTGAATATTTTGATTAACCAATATATTGCCATTCTCATGACCTTGGAGGCCACCTCTGTTTTATATGCTTGTTTTGCTGCTTGGATAGCACCTTCCAGCCAAGTGTCTCAAAGTGCTCTGATGTTTAGTCATCTGCCTCAGGGATGGACAGTCATCAGTTCCCTGAACCATATTAAGCAAAGTTTAGGGAGCAGCCTAGCAGAGGTTGAAGCGTGGCTTGGAAAACATACTTTCACTCTTTCTGTTCCTTAGCTGGGGTATAAATGTGAGTATAGGTGCTTGGTGAAACTAACTTTTCTGATATCTGCTTCAAATATGCACAACTAATAATACCTTTCTTTCTATGTCAGCAGGGTTAATCTAATTTGCCTTCCTCTCTTACAAATTAGGTGAAGGACTTCAATATTGCTGGATAACTATTCCCCAAACCAGGAGTGAATATCAGGCTTAGTTCTTATTCTTGAAAACACTGAATTTGTACAGCAGCTTCTTCTAACCAAGGTTGAGCAGCAGCACTTGCCATGAGTTCTCTTGTGTGGAATAAATGAAATATTCCTGGCCACAAATTGTTTGAAATACTGCAGCACACCTGCAGAAGGGAATTCAGTTAACCATTCCTAAACTGTGGTTCTTCCACTAATCTTTAGACTGGGCACATACATCAAGATCACATAGTCCATGCAGGGTGATAGAAATGATTGGAATTGATAAGAAGATTAGGACCATAGCTGGACCAAATTTTTATCACAAGGAATAAAACCAGGCATGAATATTCACTTGTTTTCTTTTGTATTGTGCCTGACCTTGGCCCAAGCCTTGAGTGTCTTCATGAGACCAGAGATCTTGTGTAACCCAAACATCAGCTTTGGCTGAAGAGCTTGAGAAGGATTTTTCCTTCCCGTCACCTTTCTCTCATTTTTCTGAAATGACTACGATAATGTTTTCCTCACCTTTATTAGCCACAAGATCCTCAAAGCGTCAAATACTGATAGTGACTTGGACCCAGTCTTCAACTATGGCAGGGCTAAAGCATTCCAGGAGTTGCAAACGTGTAGAGCTGCAGGATCTGAGGATCATGGGCACTGGGTTGATATTTTGCTCAGCTTTCATGCTGCTGAAAGACCGATGCATAGCTGTAGCTGGGTCTGTTGTGGAGACTGTGTTTTACCTTGACTTTTGTGCAGGTTTTCACATGGATTATTCAAAGTATGCAAACTGCTACTTGAAGGTGATAACAGTGTTATGCTGAGTATCTGAGAGGAAGGTAAACTGTAGGATTACCAGGTCTTCCTTTGGAGAAGAGGGCATACCTTCCCTGTTTGTGCTTCCAAATTGCCTAAGCACACCTAGCATGCTTGGCTCTATTGCTGTTTTGGTGGGTAGAAGGTCAGAACAAGTTAATTATCCCTTCTTAACCTTCTTGCACCAGCAGAATGTGGAGTTATCAGTAAAGAATGCAGCAGTTTCTTGTAGGTCAACAGCCTGAGCTCATAAGACAAATGCAGTACTCGTGGTCTCAAACGCCAAGTCAAAATAAATGCAACCTGAACTGTGAAGGCCGAGAGTCTAGTCCCATTGCAGCTGACTACAGCTTCAGCATGCTATTGGGTTGTGACTTCTGCAGGCTAGTTTTTGAAGAATATGCATATCTCATTGGAATTTGTTTACAATTTTAAATAAACTTCTTGTTCTTTCAGGCTCTGTGGCAGAATTCATTCTTCATTGACCTCATGAAATCTTCATTTTCAAACCGACCATATGTTGCCTGATCAGACTACCTATGTAACTCCCATAATTATTTATCTGGCCTGATTGCTTACTACTATTCCCTCTGCTAGGCTATTTATGACATCCTTAATGGCCCTATTAATCTTCTTTCCTCCACAAGTGCTAGTGATCCTATTCTCACACTTAAAATGTAAGATGCCCCATTAAGTCATTCCCTTTGCTATCAAAATCCTTTCTCAAACATTTGATTTTTTGCAGTCTCTGCATCCCTCTTTCCTAAGCACATGTGTATGGGTGGGATGGAACATGTGTCATCTGGAAGCATGAGAACAGATTCCCCTGTTCATGGCTGCCAACAGCAGGACTGTTTCTAGTACTGCGTTCTTGCTGTGAGCATCCTTGTGCAGCAACTCTCTGTCTGCATGTTTCATTTTCAGCAAGAACTGTGTTTGTCCTCTGATATGAGGTTTGTGGCACTCTCCCATGCATCCCCAGAGCAGCAGCAGCCCTAGGAAAAAATAGGGTCATTGATTTCAATGGGTTGTGTTATTGAAGTGCAAGTGGTGTAAGGCAATCAAGAGTGCTTCTGTTGTGTGGTTGAAGTCTCTTGATACCAGGAAGTTGTTTCAAACTGGAGGTTTTGATATGGTGAGGGGAAGAGAGGGAATGGCTGGTAAAAAGAGAAACTTGCAAAGCTGATGGTTGTTGAATCTTATGCTGCTTTACTGAGGCCTGATAAAGATCGAGAGATCCTCTCTGCTTTTTGTGTGGGGATGAGGTAGCCTCCGTAACAGGACATAAACTCCCTAGGGGAAGCTGTTATTGAGAAGAGTTAAATTAACGTCCCTCAAGTGCTGTCATGGTTAACCAGTACTCATGTTTTACTTTGTTTTCTTGTGACTGCCATTGGCCCACTGCTGCTCTGTGCTAGGAGGTGCTGTGCTTCCCTCTGTGCACAGTGATCTACTGAGCAGCCCCAAATCCAGGGATATCTGTCTGAAGGCAAGCTTGCAATGAGGGAGAACTTGGGCTGTTTTCAAAGAAATATTGTCTGCAGTGTTACTTTTGCCCTGCAGGGGCTGAATGGGAAGCCAATGTTTTCTGCAGTTAGTTGAAAAATTGCATTGCAACTAACAAATAAATGTTAGTTTATGGCAGTGCTTAGTGCTATCCTGGTGGAAGGAAAGTCAATTAGGCAACAGTAAAATAAATGTAGACTACTTTGACCAATATGGCATAAAACAAGAGCTACCAAAGGTGCATCTGTGTGTGTCCTGCTAGCCATGTAATAACAGCATGTAGCACTGTAGGCACTGACGTTCGAGGTGGGGAAGGACAGACCAGTGCTGGCATCTATGCTCATCCAAAGGCAGACTTCAGGCACAGCACAGGGGAGGCTGAATTATGAGTCCCATTCAGACAGCAGTTTTGCAGCTTGCATGCAGGCTGTCTGCAGGCAAACTGTAAGAGTATTTTGAGTATGTTGCCTTTGGTTTTAGTTTCAGGGATAATTTTAGAAAACGTACGCCTGAGTCTCTAATTTCCATACTTCTACTGCTGTTCTGTGTGTCAGATGGTATCTGACATTTCCTGACAAAACTTTCTCATCATCACCACCAACACTCAATGCTTTTGCTCCAATGTTGCTGCGTTTAGTTCATAGGAAAGTTGCAGAGCTTGCTATGCTGATTCTGATGAGCATGTGGAAAGGGACGTAGCAGTGGAAGCAGAGGCACTCACATGTGTGTCTTTTTTTTCATATTTCATTACAGAAAAGCCATATCCACACTTCAGCACAGGATAATAAAGGGTTTTTTAAAAAAAATCAAAGCACTGAATCCAAACATAAGGTTTGCAAACGCTTTTTTTGATTCATAGTAGACAAATGCAACCTGTGAGATATCAGTGGTCTTGATTTCATTTGCTCACAGTCAATATCCAGATGTTAATTTGAGATTACTGGTTTCCCCTTCAGTCCCTCTTTCATCATAGTGCTGACAGCTGCTTCCCAGTTCATCCTGGGGTACAACAGCATTTCCACCAAAATCTGCTGAAAAGGCATTGTAGAAGGAGGGGTTGAGCCTTGCCTTTCACATGTTTCTGTGCTGGCTGTGTGTTCCTGTGGAAATTCGTCTTTCATCAGTGTCTACTATCAGTATGTTCATTATTTTGAAGAAAATTTTGCTCAGTGCCAGAGTGCCCCTAAAAGCTTCTTAAGCCATTTTTGGGCATGCTAAGAATGAAATATGATGTCAAGAGTTTTGAAAATTGTTCTTGCTGGCTGAGATTAAGGAATGGAGTGTGTTATCTTCAGTGCAGTCCATTTTGTGTACACATAATAAAAGTACCTTATCTCAATGTATCACTGTGAAAAGATATTAATTGTTGTTTGAAATGCTTGGATGCAAGAGTAAGCACTGGAAGAGGCCATAAAGAAATGTTTTTCTTTAGGGCACATATGGAGCACTGTGCAGTAAATAAGACCATGGGGTAAATACTGTTCACAAATGTCATTTATTCTTGAATAAGATGGGGATTTTCTGGAGAAAAATAAGATATGATTATGTAATTAGACTCAATCATAATACAGGCTTTTCAGAAAGAAACAAAGGCTCACAGAATCACAGAATCACAGAATCACAAGGTTGGAAGAGACCCACTGGATCATCGAGTCCAACCACTCCTACAAAACACTAAACCATGTCCCTCAGGACCTCATCTACTCATGCCTTAAACACCTCCAGGGAAGGCGAATCAACCACCTCCCTGGGCAGCATATTCCAGTGCCTAATGACCCTTTCCATAAAAAACTTCCCCCTAATCTCTAACCTAAACCNCGAGTACAGAGGGAGAATAACCTCCCTGGACCTGCTGGTCACACCGTTTTTGATACAAACCAGGATGCCATTGGCCTTCTTGACCACCTGAGCACACTGCTGGCTCATGTTCAGCCGGCTGTCGACCAACACCCCCAGGTCCCTCTCCTCCTGGCAGCTCTCCAAACAGACCTCACCCAGTCTGTAGCTCTGCATAGGGTTGTAACAGATCTCCCTGAATGATTGAACACCTGGTTTTGCAACCTTGCTAAAGTTCTTTTAATGCAGATGGACATAGCATAATACCTTATACTGAAAAAGCTCTAGTTGTTATATTTGACCTTTTCCTTACATGTTCAGCAGCTCTGGGCCAGTCAAATGTTACTTCTATAGAAAGATTAAAATTCAGTAAAGAAGCAATTTTCGGAATTATTTTAAGGAGTTTTTATAGGGACTGTCAAATTTCCAGTGTTTCTGAAAAATCTTACTCTAAATTTCTCATTTGCAAACACCATGAAGTTTTGGCATTACAAGGCAATTGCAGCAACCCACACAGCAATAATTTAAGACCCTGGTGTGGAAGGAGGAGTGGTCTGAGTTGAGAACAGGATCACAGGAATGTCTAATACATGACACATAGCAGTGGATCCCTCCTTGGGGAAGAAGGTGCAGCCAGTTAGTTGAGGACCGCAACCCTCCAGCAGCATCTCTAAGGGAAGGAAACATTTGATTCTTTGTGTCCTTGCTTGAATAGTCACTACAGTTTTGAGCTATGAAAATTCTGAAGCATGCTTTAAGGAAGATTGTTGCAATTGGTCAGGGAAGTTACATAGGTCACGTTTTTCGTGCTTGTTTTCTTTGCTGCTACTAATATTTGAAATTCTGGAATTCAAAACTAAATCATTCCTTGCTATGAAATTGCCTAGGTGGTGTGAAGCTGACCACTTAGAATGCAGAAATCCAGTGCATCAACAGAAAGAGGGGTTTCTTTTTCAGTGTAATGAATATATACTAGTCAGCGTATCTCACAGGCTTTTAGCAGTAAATATCGCTTGAAACCTACTGCTGGAATCTTTGATTGTAATAACAGAAAGGAATGGAAAAAGGAATTCACATTCCAAAACCTTTCAGAATAAGTTATTAAAAATTACAGAGATGGAATAGGGCTGGGAACAGGCTTATCAGCATTTGGAGAATGATGAATTTCATGACTGCTAAAAGCTGTTCTTGCTGGTGTAAGTAAGGTCAGTATCTGGCACATGCTGACCTTGTGAGCAGACAATGGTCCAAATATATATTTATTGGGAGGAAGCTGACTTAGTTCCTTGATGTATAAACATGGGGATCACAGCTCTGACCAGTTTTGACAGCTGTCATATGCTACCACCTCTGACTTTACTCCCCACTGTTTTTTTTAAAATTTCTTCTACTGTCAGCCTCATGTGGAAACTTATGTGCAGAAATGGTAACAGATAGCTTCTATGATTTTTCTATGGAAAAATCACAGATACAATTAGAGAGGAGAAAGGTTCGACTGAAGGACTGGCAGAACTTGAGTTCAGCCCTGGGCTCAGCTAAGGGTATTTTTTAATAGTCTAGAGGCAAACTGTTTCATCTGCCTATTCCCCACCTCAGGGTAAGTAGAGGTACTTCCTCTAGACATGGAAGTGAAGGGAGTTTTGATGGACTAAAGAGGTGTTGCTGAGATAGTCAAGGGGATGTTCCTTATGCAAAAACAATTAGAAAATCTGAAGCAGGCAAAAAGTCTGTGTGGGAACTTGGGAAGAGCACTGACAGGAATTGAGAATGGAGATTAGTATACTAGGGATGCCATGACTTGAGATTTCCTTGAGTGGAGAGTCACTGTCAATATTTGAACATGGACAAAACTGTCCGGTGGCTTTCCTGAGGGAAACCAGATCCTCTTAATACTTCCTTGAAAACATGTGGGAGATCAGGTAATGCTACCAAGTGAGTTTTTCAGAAACGTTCTTCCTTGTGGAATTTAATAGCAAAACTCCTTCTAGTCAAGGTAAAAGTGGGTGTCTGGGAGAATCACTTCAATCCACACATCCCTTAGTTCTCAGATTGTCTGTGCTTCCTTTGTAGTAAAGACACTCATTATACCACAAGTGCAAATTGCCACAGCATGTTTCCTTTTTAAAGTCTGATGTAATGTGGAAAGAATTAGGATAGCATCATTCTTCACTGATTATTACAGGGAACCAATAAAATCAGACACAGCCTGTCTTTATTAAGTGTGCTAACAATCCATGAGATCAAAACTGCTGACTTCAGTTGTATCAGATTTTCATAATTAAGTCCATGTTTCTAGAACAGAAGGCAAATGCAGTTGAGAATCTTAGACAGCCCCCTCTTCTGAAGAGAAATTGCTGGAGTATAAGGTCAAAGATTGACCCTGAATGGAGTGGGACCATGCTGGTTTGGAAAGGCTTGTGGTGTGGTGCACACTGCCATGATGAGCCCCCTATATTAAGCCATTCTTTCTCCGTGTTTGAGTTGTTCTACTGTTTTGCCACCCTATTTTGCAGGGGGTTGTGTAATAGGAATTTGAATTATAGAATCATAGAATCACAGAATCACCATGTTGGAAGAGACCCATCGGATCATTGAGTCCAACCATTCCTATCAAACACTAAATCATGCCCCTCAGCACCTCATCCACCCATCCCTTAAACACCTCCAGGAAAGGTGAATCAACCACCTCCCTGGGCAGCCTGTTCCAGCGCCCAGTGACCCTTTCTGTGAAAAAATTTCCCCTGATGTTCAGCCTAAACTTCCCCTGGCTGAGCTTGAGGCCATTCCCTCTTGTACTGTCCCCTGTCACTTGGGAGAAGAGCCCAGCTCCCTCCTCTCCACAACCTCCCTTTAGGTAGTTGTAGAGAGCAATGAGGTCTCACCTCAGCCTCCTCTTCTCCAGGCTAAACAAACCACGCTCTCTCAGCTGTTCCTCATAAGGCCTGTTCTCCAGCCCCTTCACCAGTTTC
>WAAB01004435.1:1653-12532 GCA_013389865.1 Piaya cayana | reverse complement strand
ATGTGTTAAGTGCAATGGGAATACGCATTGGAACCATGATGAACAAGTGAAAAATTGGGTGCATTGCAAAAGTTAGTGGAGGAACAAATAGATCAAGGACATATAGTCACCTGTATTTGTGATGAAGAAGAAATCTGGAAAATGGCTTGTATTACATGACTTTTCTAGACAAACTACAAGAGGCCTTAAAGAAGCAGGCAGGCAATATCGCCGCTAGAGAAGTTTTGCTTAAACAATTAGCCATAGAGAATGCAAAAAAATGGACTTAATACACAGTTAATTGCATGATCACCTGTCACAAAGATTGTTTGTTTTACCAGAATTGACTGATGCTGACTTTATGAGAGCAATACGAGTAATAGCTCGGATGCCTAGGCCTCCTTGCTTTATACCAAAGGGCACAGGAATTACTCAGCTGATTTGGTTTCCAGCAATTGTCCCCAATGGAGAAAATCACATATGGGGAGACGGAGGTGTGGGCTTGACTGACCAGTCTGTGATAATATGGACGCAGAAACTACAAAAATCATGATTGATGTTAAACTTGCATTCCTATCCCTCAGACCAGCTGAGGTTCCCCACACATCCTGTAGTCTTCATGGTAGAGATGGGCAAGAGGAGATGAGGTGGAAACCTCTTCTTAGTTGAATCACATGTAGATTTGGCTACGTTTGCCTCCTCTGGACTTTTTAGTGCTTAAAGATATTTCCCTTTGTAGGATGTACTTAATACAGTGTAATCAAGCAGACCACATGTTTCTGCTTGGAAAAAATTATTCACCACTGATAAAAATGGGTGGAAAGTGGTAATTTTTCCATGCTGCACCACAAATGGAACGTGGTAAATGTTTTGTTATGGCATAAGCATGGAAAAAAGTCCCCACTTTTGTGCTTTCCTTGGAAATATTTGTGCTGGTATGGATGGTGCGTGGTACCTGCACACATGGAGCATTACAGACCAGGACTGGCTGGACCGTGGCCATGGGCATTGCTCAAAGCAGCACGGTGACAGTAGGGGGCCATGATCCAGCCTTCCCCCATGGTAAATCCTACTCCGGTCAATGCAGCCTTCTGGAAGACAGTGCGCAGGGAGAAAGGCAGGAGGATGGAAAAAAAAAAATCAGTGAGCACCTGGGACTTTTCCTGCTCCCATTTGATGGAAGGCTTTGCGCAGCAGCAATGTGAAAACTTACCCAGAAGAGCCCTTTTGGGGCTGAGAGGGAAAGGGTTAAACAGATCCATGCTGCCACTTTCCACCCATTTTTATCAGTGGTGAATAATTTTTTCCAAGCAGAAACATGTGGTCTGCTTGATTACACTGTATTAAGTACATCCTACAAAGGGAAATATCTTTAAGCACTAAAAAGTCCAGAGGAGGCAAACGTAGCCAAATCTACATGTGATTCAACTAAGAAGAGGTTTCCACCTCATCTCCTCTTGCCCATCTCTACCATGAAGACTACAGGATGTGTGGGGAACCTCAGCTGGTCTGAGGGATAGGAATGCAAGTTTAACATCAATCATGATTTTTGTAGTTTCTGCGTCCATATTATCACAGACTGGTCAGTCAAGCCCACACCTCCGTCTCCCCATATGTGATTTTCTCCATTGGGGACAATTGCTGGAAACCAAATCAGCTGAGTAATTCCTGTGCCCTTTGGTATAAAGCAAGGAGGCCTAGGCATCCAAGCTATTACTCGTATTGCTCTCATAAAGTCAGCATCAGTCAATTCTGGTAAAACAAACAATCTTTGTGACAGGTGATCATGCAATTAACTGTGTATTAAGTCCATTTTTTTGCATTCTCTATGGCTAATTGTTTAAGCAAAACTTCTCTAGCGGCGATATTGCCTGCCTGCTTCTTTAAGGCCTCTTGTAGTTTGTCTAGAAAAGTCATGTAATACAAGCCATTTTCCAGATTTCTTCTTCATCACAAATACAGGTGACTATATGTCCTTGATCTATTTGTTCCTCCACTAACTTTTGCAATGCACCCAATTTTTCACTTGTTCATCATGGTTCCAATGCGTATTCCCATTGCACTTAACACATCTCTCCCACACAAGATTAGTGGAACGTGTGAAACAAAAGGTTGCACTACAGCCAATTTAAGATGTTCTGGCTTCCACCTTTTAAAACTTAATGTGCAGTTCAACATAGGACACTGAGTTTGTAAGGACTAAACCCAAAGTATTTCAGGGATTCTTGTGGACCCAAAACCTTGTGAGCCACGCTCCCTAGAGTCAGATTGGAACACAGCTGCTGTGAACAAAATTAATTGTGCTATCCGGCTATCCTTTAGTATTAACACCGGTGGAGATGTTGTCCATAACGTTGCTTGAATTATTCCAGTAAAGCCTGCATCTATGACCCCAGGTAAAAAAAAGATTTCCAACTGAGTTATTGATGGTCATCTTAATTACAAGGCAGTAAAGCCACCCCTCAATGGTCCTTTTACGTTCAGTGGTATTTTGTGAACTGTGGACGATTGCAGCACTACTGCAATGGTGATGGCCATGTCCATCCTGTCACTGCCGCTGGATCTTGCTCTGAGGTGAGAGCTGCTGCTCGCTGCGGAGGCATCTGTGTCGGCACACGCCTCTGAACTGTGCTCTGATCCTGGTTTTCTGACAATGCTCTCTCGCTCTTATCCCATTTTGATCTACACTGACTGGCAAAGTGCATACCCTTTCCACACCACGGCAGATTTTAGGCCCTCTATCCTGGCATTGCGTGTGGCAGTCTTGTTTAAAAATGTCCCTCCTTGCCGCATCTATAACAGAATGTATTTCTGTCCCATCTGCTGTTGTAGGATTTTTCAGACCACACAATATCTTTCTACATTTGTTATTAGTTTTTTTTTACTGCTGATTGCAAAATTAAGGCTTCTTTAGCTGCTCGGTTGTCTCCCTGCTTGTCGAGCGCATCCATCAATCTGTCTATAAATGTCATATACGGTTCATGCCTGTTTCAGCTTTCCGACATCCGGTATCTTTATAAGTGTTTGATAAGCAAAAAGCCGTGTCTGTTGTAAAATCACATTTATTTAAATTGGCTTGATTCTTGAACTGCTACCAATGTTGTTTAATTGTTTCATTTCTTATTGTGATCTGTTGCAGTCCCTTCTGTAATGCACAAACTGCTTGAGTTACAGAAAGCGAGTCTGGCCACGCTCCGGGTGGGCTGGAGGCTGCAGCAGCTGCAGCGGACAGCCCCTCCGTGGTACGAGGCAGTGGCCTGCCCGCGGCTGCGCAGCAGCGGAGCAGTTAGTACATTCTTCTCTACAGAATTTTGAGTCTCCGGTCTCCTGCGAACAAATCTCGGCCGTCTGTGTTAGGGCTTCAATACCCACAGCCTTAACCTGTTCTAAAATCCACGGATGCCACTGTGCCTCATGCTGTGGGTTAGAAAACCATCCTGTTCCTGTTAGTACATCCAAGCCATTACCAAAACGCACATCATCTCATGGAAACTGTAAATTTCAAAGTGCTTGGGCATCAGCCTTCTGCGCCCATATCATTCTAAAAACAGTGCATTGTACTGGTTGAAACATTATCTGTGCTAGCATAGCAATATCATAAGGTGTCTGCCATAGTTAACAGTCTGATTAATTGCATAGTTGCTGGAGAATTTGAACCGTATTGCTGCACACATTTTTGCAAATCTTGAATTACTTCCCATGAATACATTTTGTGCTCGTCTAGTATCCCTTGCTCTGGGTGCCCCCTCACAACAGGAAATGCCATTGCTGCAGAAGGATCGGAAGCTGGCTCCATCATTGGGGTATCTATTGCCTCAGCCAAATCCCAATTCCCTTCTTGTAAAGCCCATGTTTTTACCTTCTGCCAAAAGGATAGCGGATTATACGGATGAACAGTAATACATGCTAGAGGCAAATCCCATGACTGAAGCATCTTTCTGAGGGGCCCCCAAGAGACTGTCATTCTACTTTCAGTGTTTGCTCATTCTCTTTCTCTCCACACCCATTCGTTATGTCACTACAATCGTCAGGCCTTTCATCGGGGAGTGGGGGGGTACCTTAATGGGTTTACAGAGTGTTGAGTTTCTCCTTCGTCTGACAGAGGAGATGGTGGAGCTGATGGCTCTGCTGGAGCTGAATCATCGGTGTCAGAGGACACTGGCTCCAGATCATCTAGCAGCTCTGCGGGTGTTTTATAGGTTCTATCATGAGCTGACAAAGTGTGTTTTGTGTACATCTCATTGTCAGAATTCTCCCAAAGCTGCACCCTTCTCCGCGGCTCATGAGTTTTAGAGCATGCTCCGGAATCTACAATCTTTTTGCCTTCTAACTTTACTTTCCCTGTTGTTCCCTTAGCATCCATAACTTGTTTATTCCCCGGAGTCTGTTCCTCTGAAAGGAGCGGCACGGGAGGCGCAAGACTCTGCACGGTATTAGAAGCAGAGGCCTGGTCTCTCTCAGCAGAGACCCTCTGCCTGGTCTCGCTGCACTTTAAAGTCTTTCAGAGTCTCATAAAGCAGACGCCACGTAGGTAAAAGTGCTGCAGCGTCTTTAGCCCCCCGTGTGGCAGAGCCCTCTAACTTAACTCTCCGGTTTTGAAACATCATTTTCCACATAGTAATTATCATTGTCTCTTCCTTACTTAAGGAATTACCCATGTTCTCCAGAGCTCACCTTATCCTGGTGTCTCTTCAAAATAGCCAGCTCTGGCAGCTCTCTCACCCGCTGCTCTCTGCTTTGGTGAGCTCCGCCCCCATGTTTCCTGCAGCTGCTTTTTCCTTGCAGACACCTCATGAGGCTGAGTTATTGAAGGGTCTCAGAAGAAGACACATGGTCTTAATCCCAGCTTTCAGATGTGGAAGGCATCTCATTCACATCCTGCAGTCAGTGGGTGACAGTTTCTTAGACCAGAGGTTATTTCCTTGCTTATGAGACATTTTTAGACAGGCAAAGAAATACTTTCAATTGCATGGAAAGTCAGAAAGCTTTGAAAACTTCAGTGAGCTCACAACCCACAAAGACATATTTTAGAAAACAGATTTTTTTTTTCCTTTTCTAATATGTTGAGGCTTTTTCATAGAATCACAGAACGCTTTGGGTTGGAAGGGGCCCTTAAAGGTCATCTAGTCCAACCCCCCCTGCCATGAGAAGGGTCATTGTGGTGTATTAACAGGCACAGACTCAGCTTTCATTTCAAGCTAAGACCAAGTTTATTGTTACAAGCTTGTATTTATACCTTACTGAAAATGTCAACAACGGTCCCACAAATCCTTCATAAAAATTTCCACAGCATGTTCTTCTCCTCCTTCCAAGCTCCTTGTGACCACTGTTATTGTTTTCATGCCTTTTTGGTTTTGTCACTGATGTCGAGTCTTCTCAGGCTGGCGGCTCGCTGGTTATCGAGCACTCTGCACTCTTGCTCCAGAGACCCAACAACACTCATGGTCATTTTTTGCTTACCATCTCTTCTGACATGAATGGATGAGATTTCATGTGAAACATTAAAGACTGGGAGGAGCTTCCTCCTGACCTTCATCTGATGATGTCTACAGTGGAGTTAAAGACACCAGTAACCAAAGCATTAGTCAGTCCATCCTTGGACAAGGCTAGAATAAGTCCAAAGTGATAAACCTAACAGATATGCAGGAGAAATGAAGGGAAGTCAGCCAAGGTTTTGACAGACACCTATTGTTTCTCTAAACTGTTTTCAAGCTGAGCTTCAGGAAGAGTGGTTGAACTAGTAAATTTAAAACAGCTGTGATGCGTAGATGTGTAACAGACAGTATCTGTCAAGGTGGAATGAATAAGTGCCAGAGGGGAAATTAGTTATTCTTTAGCTTTATCTATAATGAGGCAAATTGATTTTTTTGATTTTACACATTTAATATATGTTTATTTGGCTCCTTCATTTTCTGCCTCCCTGTAATTTTCTCTTCTGCCTTTAACTCTCCTTTTTTCTTTTCTCTAAAAAAATATAGGAGAGGTAGAGAAAAGTATTATGCATTTGCTTAAAATTAAAATGAAATATTTCAGCATTTAAATTTTCCAGTTTTATGGGGAAAAATAAGAAAATAGGTAAAAAACTCACATCCAAAGAGTGACCACTTCGGAAATGAGAAAGCAAACACTGAGCCCCTATTTTGCCAGAGCAGATTTCAAATACACAGCCCGGGACTTTCTCCAGAGGAAAGCAGGAGGCAGTTTTGTCTCTACCCACCAAGAGTGAGTATTTTTGGGAACTCACAGCTGCTTGGAGGGACCCAGTGCCCACACACTTACCTCCTGAGCTCGCTTAAGAGGGAGCACAACTTATTGCAGTAAAGGGGGACAGGGAATTGTGATACCCCCATTTATGTCTCATCATTTTGCTAAAATTGAGCCATTTGCATGGGTACAGCAACCTACAAAATAACACCATTTTTCTGACATACGATAGTTGTTGCAAAATGGGAGCTGGCAATGTTTCACTGCAATGAGTTCAGAGTGGGATATTGGGGCTGACTAAATGCTTCCTTTGAATTACACATTTAACCGCACATCCTTGACTTCAATCCTGTGCTTCCCTACAGAGAGAGCAAGAATTGGGCTTTAGGATAATTTGCATCATCCTTTTTGAAGAATGGCCCCAAGCTCATTCTTTCTCCTCCTTCCTGCTCATATTTTTAGAGAGCAGAGGTTTTGGTGTGTTTTCCTTGGTGGTCCCCCTGATGCTCTCCCCATCCCAGTATCCTGCCAGTGGCTTTGGGTTGCAACCATGACTGATGTGAGTCAGGGCAAAAGGAAAGCCCTCTCCTGGCAACACGCTTGGCAGCAGCCTTGCTACAACCCCACGTGGTTTCTGCAATTGAGAACAGTAATATTTTATCCATGAAATCCGCTCTTTGCTTTCAAGGTGGCTTTGCACTAACCAAAAATAAGGCCAGGTCAACAATCCCTGTATAGATTCCCAGATTCTGGGCTGTAAACACAAAGAAACAACACTCCATCAGACCTGTCAGCAATTAATCACAGCTGGGTGATTTAATTCTGGCATTATGGCATTATGATTCTATTTCTTATATCATATGGCATGATGATTAGATTTCTTTTGCGCTTCCTGGGCCAGTTTCCTTGCATGGGCAGGGTCACAACCAAGGCAACCAATTCCAGCATGGTTAGGAAAACAAAAAAATTTGGTCTTTTCACATCCACAAGCCTTTTTGCCTGTTTTGGGCGGAACTTTCCCCATCCTGGAGGACGGAGCAGAAGGTGCAATGGCAGCCCATAATTGGAAGAATGGTGTTGCGTTGCTTTCCCTGTTGTAGGAAAGATGATACCTCAGGGAGACTGGCTGAAGCTATGGAAAGGGACTTAAAAAGGCCAGTTCCCGGTTGGCAAGGTGCATGGGTAAATTTTGGTAAATTGGTAGGGCGTCTGGCACCTCCCATTAACTGGGACTTCACTCCAGAACAAGTGTCTGATCCTGATGAGATAACCCGTCGTTTAATCGAAGGGTGTCTTTCATATAAGGATCCAAGTGCGCGACTTTCTGCTTCGTTCTGGGGCCTGGCTAGTACTTGTCGAGCTGCCTTAGACCATCCTCAACAGGCCACGACTGAGTGTGGGACTCAGACTGAACTCAGACCCAATGACTTACGAAGAGATTACAGTCGCCAGCCTGAGGAACGAATTCTCACCTGGCTGGTACGATGCTGGGACAATGGGGCTAGAAGCCACCAATTAGAGGGTTATGAAGCTCAGCAGCTAGGATCCATAGCCCGAGATCAAGTCATTGAACAGGAAATTGGAAGAATGGCAAGGTCATGCAGTCTTTGGGCCCGGATCCTCCATGCTGTGAGGACCAGGCACCCATATAAAGAAGTTCTGGTGAGTTCCCCAAGAAAGTGGAATACGGCAGAAGAAGGTATCCAGTACCTACGCGAATTGGCTATGCTGGAAATCATTTATGGTAACCCATAAGCTTTATCTATAATGAGGCAAATTGATTTTGCATGTGGAACAGCTCAAGTTTATCCTGGAAAGTCCTGGTGGCAACTATTAGTGTCACCTGTAATGAGAAAAAGTACTAAATTTAAATATGGAAATTATACTTTGTGTTGAATGATTGTAGGTTAAATCAAATGACTGTAAATGGAGGCTTATCTTGTATCTTCCATGGCCATGTGCAAATTACTTAATGTCTATATGAGACAAGTCACTGCCAACCTTCAAGATTACCAGGCATACAGGTATCAAATGAGAGCCACCTTTCCCAAAGCAGGAGGAGGGTCTTTGCTCAGGAGATTTCATGGCTCATTGATAGGGCTTTAAACTAGATGTGAAGGGGGAGGGGGATAATACCAGGCTTGCCTGTGACAAGCTGTGGGAGGACACACAATGGTTAGAGGGACGGGGTGCTGGTATGGGCCCTCCACCTGTTGCCCTGGGCCATGCTGGGGACACTGCCCCACAGTTGAAATCTTGTGGAGATGAGTGGGGGGCTCCTGAAGTAGTAGGAGCCAGCAAGGAAACTTCCATGGAACACCTTAAGTGAAATAAAGGGTCTTCCACTAAGAAGGTGACACAGCCAACAGCCCAGCTGAAGTGCCTGTACAGAAATACATGCAGCTTGGGCAACAAACAGAAGGAGCTGAAAGCTATTGTGCTGCTAGAAAGCTATGATCTGGTTGCCATTACTGAAAGTTGGTGGAACAAATTTCATGACTGGCGTGTGGCTATCAATGACTACAGGCTGTTCAGAAGGGACAGACTGGGAAGGAGAGGCGGAAGCATGTGAGCAGCTGTCCCTAAAGAATAGCCATGAACAGGTCGAAAGCTTATGGGTGAGAATAAAAGATCGAGGCAACAAAAGGAACCTTGTGTTTGGTGTCTACTACAGACCACCTGATCAAGGGGAGCCAGTGAAGTGACATGGCCTCATCAACAGACCTGAAATGATATGGGTGACCCATGGATGGTTCATATTTATGATACAATATGTGGAATATTTCAAAACTTTGTGAAGTGGAATATTTTGATTTAAGCTAAAGTACAATTAAGTTTCATGTAAGCAGTTGTGGTCTTTTTGAAAGTTAGACAGAATGTCCCTCTGAGAGCATGTTTTCTTTAAAATGAAATTTTCCAGACATTGTTTATTCCTTGAAGATGATAATGCCTTGTGTGAAGTAGGATTTGTGCTGAACAGATGTCTCTTCTTCTGTAATCACCTCTGTTTGTAGTATTTTCTGTCTTAAAGCCAAGATCAAGCAGAGAGCTGGAGCCAGCTCCAAATTAGCAAGAGTTTTGACTGTTGCAAAGTTTCCTAATGTTAAAATTAGACCTTGGAAAGTAATAGAATATGCATAAGATTTTTGATATGCATGGGACTTTTTGAGTGGATAGAGTTTCCAGAGAGAAGACTCAGGTGGTGCAAAGAACTGTGACTTGAATTTCAGATACAACAAGGACAGCGACAACTGGGAATGGAAAGAAAAGAAACTATTTGCCAACTACCCCAGATGGTTCGTGAGTTAAGAACTTTTCTCAGGATGGTGGAATGGTGTTGGCTCTGGATTTCAAATTATGGACTGTTAGTAAAACCTTTGTATGAGGAATTGAAGACATCTACCACTGAGCATCTGGATTGGACTGATAACATCAGGGCAACCTACAAATATTTGAAACTGGCTTCAATGAAAGCACCAGCACTAGGGCTTCCAGACTTATCAAAATATATTGATGAGAGGCGTGGGACAGACCTGGGAGTGCTATTGCAATTTCTTGGTAGAGCATAGACGCGCAGTGGCCTGTCTCTCAAAGCAACTGGATAATGTCAGCCAAGGATGGCCGGGCTGCCTGAAAGCAGTTGCTGCCACAGTAGTATTGATCCAGGAAGCTTGTAAATTTACAGTGGGTCAGAAGATGACAGTATATGTACCACACATGGTCATCACTGTCCTGGAACAAAAAGAGGACACTGGCTCTCTCCTAGTTGAATGTTAAAGTAGCAGGTGCTATTATTAGAGCGAGATGATGTCCTCCTTAGGACCACCTCAGTTGTTAACCCAGCAGTGTTTCTTTCTACTGACCATGTGGAAGGGACTCCTGAGTACGATTGTTTGCAGATGATTGAAGAAGTATATTCCAGCCACTCGAACCTTAAAGATTAACCATTTGAGAATCCAGATTGGTAATTATTTACGGACAGGAGCAGTTTTGTGTGAGGAGGAAAAAGGTTGTTGAGGTATGCAGTTATCACAATAAGCTCTGTAGTGGAAGCTTGTGCTTTGCCATCAACAACATCTGCTCAGAAAGCCAAATGAGTGGCTCTAACCAGGGCCTTGGAATTCAGTCAAGACAAGAGAGTCAATATATGGACAGATTCTAAACATGCCTTTGGCATTGTGCATGCCCATGAAACCCTGTGGAAAGAGAGGCAGGGGTTTAACAGCATAAGGAACTGGAATTAAGCATAAAGAACAAATTCAAAATTACTGACTGGTATTCAGGAACCTACAGAAGTGGCTGTGAGGCATTGTAAGGCATTACAATTGCCAGAAGCAGTTCTTAGATAGTATAAGGACCTTAGACTGATTAAGGCATTGCAGGCGAAAGAACAAATTTGTGGGTGGTTTGTCACACCCACTGGGCAGGTGGTAATTCTTCCATTTCTTTTATGTGTGCTTGGATACGGCACGTAGCAGAAAGTTTGGAAGATGTCTCTGATTTCCGACACAACAACAAGAGAGAGAGAATGGAGAGGTCTCACGAATACTCTGGATATGAGGATGAATATAGAGACAGAGACTACAGAGACAGAGAGCGCAGAAGCAGGCCAATAGGACGGTCTCGACCACAGTCTCGCTCAAGATCTCCTTCCCTCAAAGGCAGAAGAGGAGAAAACTCCAGACGAAGCTCACGT
>WAAB01004432.1:30086-69067 GCA_013389865.1 Piaya cayana | reverse complement strand
AACCTCCCTGCAGGAGCAGGGACTTCGGCAACCAGATCAGGTTCCTCAGAGAGCCATCTAGCCTGGCCTTGAGCATCTCCAGGGATGGGATCTCCACTACCTCCCTGGGCAGTTTGGGCCAGTGCCTCATCACCTTCAGTGTGATAAGTACATTCCTTATATCCCGTCTGAATCAGAATCACAGAATAGTTTGGGTTGGAAGAAACCTTAAAGAACATCCAGTTCCACCCCCCTGCAGTGGGTAGGGACGCGTCCCATTAACTCAGGCTGCCGCTCCCGTACTTTAAAACCGTTATTCCTTGTCCTGTCATAATGGACCTTGCCAAGAAGTCTGACCTCATCTTTTCTGTAGGCCCTTTTGGTGCTGGAGGCTGCTATAAGGTCTTTCTGTAGCCTTCTTCAGGCTCACCTAATAGGATAAAGAAACTGCTTTGAGTTCCTCCAACAGTAGTCATAAAACTTTTTGGTAGTNTTGGGCCAGTGCCTCATCACCTTCAGTATAAGTACATTCCTTATATCCCGTCTGAATCAGAATCACAGAATAGTTTGGGTTGGAAGGAACCTTAAAGAACATCCAGTTCCACCCCCCTGCAGTGGGTAGGGACGCGTCCCATTAACTCAGGCTGCCGCTCCCGTACTTTAAAACCGTTATTCCTTGTCCTGTCATAATGGACCTTGCCAAGAAGTCTGACCTCATCTTTTCTGTAGGCCCTTTTGGTGCTGGAGGCTGCTATAAGGTCTTTCTGTAGCCTTCTTCAGGCTCACCTAATAGGATAAAGAAACTGCTTTGAGTTCCTCCAACAGTAGTCATAAAACTTTTTGGTAGTGATGAAGACTTATTTTCCTTCTTAGAGTGCTTCTTGAAACTGCGTGTTCTGCTGTGTTGTTGCTAACTCTTCTTCATGTTTCATGTTCTTTAGGAACCAAACAACAAGAAATTGTTGTTTCTCGGGGCAAGATCCTGGAGTTGCTCCGCCCTGATCCCAACACGGGGAAGGTTCACACCCTGCTGACCGTGGAAGTCTTCGGAGTCATTCGCTCCCTCATGGCCTTCAGGCTGACAGGTGGAACCAAAGACTATATTGTCGTGGGCAGCGACTCGGGACGCATTGTTATTCTGGAGTACCAGCCCTCAAAGAACGTGTTTGAGAAGATTCATCAGGAAACCTTTGGCAAGAGTGGATGTCGCAGAATTGTTCCAGGCCAGTACTTGGCTGTGGACCCAAAGGGCCGTGCTGTCATGATCAGTAAGTCAGTCTCTTGGTTTGTTTGTGTTCTTTATTACTGTGTTGGGGATGTTTCTTCTGAAGTGAGTGGCAGGTATGGTTGGAAGTGTTTCTTCTCAGAGAGTTTGTTAGGCTTTGAGGCATGTTAGGGAGAGTGCAGGCATTGGGAATAGTTCCTTGATGCTGATGGAATTGCACAAATTAATTCTAACGCTGTGCCAAAGCAACTTGGAAAGAAGCCAGCTTGCTTAGCAGTGCACAGAAGAACCCTGAAGTGTGATGTCTGGGAGAGATGTTGGGATTGCAGGCAACTGTACTGCAGTGTAGTCAGTCAGCTTCCATGGCCTGAAATGATGTTATGAATTCATGTCTCTTCACTGAGATGTGTTATGGAGACAACTGGATGCATTTCTGATCAGGCCGCTGTTTCTTCGTGACCTGGTACATGAGCTTTCTCAGTTGGGTGAAGCCAGCTTTGTGCAGTCCTGCTTTTCTGCTTGCTGACAGTGTGGACTTGTAATGAAAGGTAGTTTAACAGGACCTCTTTGCTTTGCAAATAACAATAAATAATACCGTTTCTTTTCTAACAAGTCTTGTTTTCATGCATGAGAAGGTAGCACAATTGTGCTGTTTGAGTTGATAGTTAAGAATGGCAAGTGTCGTGTTGTGGGTGCTGTATATCAGGCAAGAGTACATTTTTTAGTCACAATATTTCTGAGGAAAGGTCTTGTCAAATGTTTTTATATGGTGGAACACTGGCTGCTACTTTGTGTTTGTTTTTCCTTCTCTGCAGTCTGCGGTTTCTTGTGTGGTGAAATGAGTGAGATCTGCCTTTTACCTTTGTAGAGTGACTGTTGGGCTCAAAGGGTCGGTCTTTGGCTTTAAAGAACTGGGGGTGTCATTTGTGCTTGCGACCTGAAACGTTTGAAATGAATCACCCAAAGTTATTTGGTGGCACGGAGATAAACACCAGTGGTGAAGTTCAGCAGAAGCAATGCTGACATTCTGTTGTTATGTTATCGATCCTGGACTGCAGGTGTGATCAGATTTGATCACCAGGAGATGTGCTTCAGGTGCTGTCATCCTTTCCTTGCAGGTGCGATTGAAAAACAGAAGTTGGTATATATCTTGAACAGAGATGCTGCTGCTCGTCTCACCATTTCCTCCCCGCTGGAGGCCCACAAGGCCAATACCTTGGTTTACCACGTGGTGGGAGTCGATGTAGGATTTGAAAACCCAATGTTTGCTTGTCTGGAAATGGATTATGAGGTGAGAAAGAGCTTGATCTCCCTTTGCTCTCTTTTAAGCTTTGTCGCTCCTCTTCTGTTCTTAATCTGCCTGTGGAGGCGGGGAAGCTTGGCCTGTTCTGCTCTCTGAGGCAGTTTTCATTTGTTGTGACCTTACTTGCTTTCTGTCTTTAGTCGGAATAGGAAAGTCTTCTGTCTTGGTGATTCTTCTTAAAGTCTTGCAGTTCAACTGCAAATGTGCCTGTTTTCTTCCTCTGAACCTTTTTTTTGCATCTTTCAGCAAGTTTTCTTTTGGATTTCGTTCTAATGTTCTTCAAAACTATTTCTTTGTGTGTCAGCTTTGCTCCTCGTTTCATACCTTTCTGGAAAGACACCTTTGTTTTGTGTTTTAGGAAGCAGACAATGATCCCACAGGAGAAGCAGCAGCCAACACGCAGCAGACCTTGACATTTTATGAACTGGACTTGGGTTTGAACCACGTTGTTAGGAAATACAGTGAGCCCTTGGAAGAGCATGGCAACTTTCTTATAACAGGTACTGCCCACCGGGCCACTAAATCACTTGGTTCCCATTCCTCAGGGAAACAGAATAAATACGATTTACATCTTGGGGGTTGTTTTAATGGTAGTCTGAGCTATTAGTACAAATTAATTGACTTTGGAGTCAGTGGTAATGCCTGGTGGCTCATACCTGGAAATGTGTGAGAACTCGGATACAGTCACAGTTCAGAAGTGTTCCGCATATCTCTTCTTTGAGATTTATTCTGAATTCTAAAACTAGGGGATATTAAATGAAGTTGGCTGGTAGTAGATGTAAAAGCGTGTATTTTTAGTGCTGTTTTACTTGCTTACATGGGATTTCATCAGCTAATACGCATTCAGAAGGCCAGCAGATAAATCCCTTGGCTAAACGCCCACTTACAGGGGTTGGATGTGAAGCTCACCTAATGCCGCCAGCTTGGGAACTACCAAAGCACTGCAGATTGCTCTCTAAACCCAAAGGAAGCTAAGCTAGGAGAGCACGCGTGTGTGCTTTCCGTGTCGTTGCATCATTTGTAGGCAGCTGGCAGACACGAGATACTGGGCTGGGTCTGACTGCTACTACTTTTTTGATTTTATCTTCTGTTATGGTGGGATGTCAGCTGGAGCATTTTAAAAAACCCTGTGCTCTGAAGATGAAAGATGTGTCAGAAAACCATCTGGAAGATTTTTGGGTTTTTTTTTTGAGAGCAGGCAAACATGCTAGTAGCACCGGGGTTGTGCTCAGCTGACAAGTTCCTGATGTGATATTTTGGTCGTGTTTTGGCTTTCTAGATGAGAGATGAAAGATAAACCAAGCAATTTGTTTGAAGCTGCATCCATCCCTTTTCTCCTCTCTGGCCCCTCAGTTCCATCTGTCCTCTTCTTATGCCGACACAGGAATCTGTGCTTGATGATTTCAGTATGAGCATATGCAGGGTAAAACAGCAATGGAAACTGAGCTGCTTTAATTAAAACCAAAATAAATATTGTGTGGGCAGGCGGGTCTGTGAGAAAAACTTTTTTCATTATAGTGGGGTTTTTTTGTGTTTCAGTTCCTGGTGGTTCTGATGGACCTAGTGGGGTTCTGATCTGTTCTGAAAACTACATTACTTACAAAAACTTTGGTGACCAGCCTGATATCAGATGCCCAATTCCCAGGAGACGGGTGAGAACTTTGTGATTCCCTACTGTTTTCCCAAGATTATCTTTGTCAGTGCTAAGTGTATGCTTAGTATTTGTCTGTGTAGGCAAAAGGCATCCAGGAGATTTTGAAGTAAAGCTTTACAGTGTGTTGGTCTATTGTGTCCCTCCCTGGCTGCGTGTGTTGTCTCTGAAGGGAGACAGGTGTGGGCATAGCCTGATGTGATGAGCTTGGTTCATGTCTCTTCTCTGAGGCTTGTGCTGGAGATACTCAACGACTCTGATCAGGCACCACGCTGCCAGGTTAGATAAAGGTTCCCTGAGATGGTGGGTCCTGTTTGCTGTCGTGTGTGGAGGTGAATTTGACAGCTACGCTGCCTCATCTAAGGTGGCATCCTCCGACTGTGGTAGTGGAAATAGTTGTGTTCTTTGCAGCCCCTCTCTGAACACCTGCCAAGGTTCTGGTGCTCAAAACCATTTCTGTGTGAATTGCAGCCATTTCCTCTGTGTTTGGCTTTCATATAACACAGTTGTCTAGGGAGGAGGGCAAAAAAGATAGGAACAATGGGATGCTTGGGCTCAGTGTCTTAGAAACATGTTTCCTTCTGGGGCAAAGGTGTACCAAGGGTAGCTATGGGCACAGTGGAGCAGATACACTGCGTGTTGAAAGCCTTCTCACATTTGTCATGCTCTTAAGGCCTGTGAAATGAAAATACTTCAGCCAGTGATGTCACATTGGCACTTGCTGGGCGATTCTTTTTCACCAATGCCCTCTGCTTGCTTTCTTGATAGAATGACTTGGATGACCCAGAGAGAGGTATGATTTTCGTCTGCTCTGCAACACATAAGACCAAGTCCATGTTCTTTTTCCTGGCTCAGACAGAGCAGGGAGACATCTTTAAAATTACTCTGGAGACAGATGAAGACATGGTGAGCATCGCATGAAGAACAACAAAAGCATTCATTGGGAAGGGTCTTTAGTCGGTTATTTTGCCTAATCCTCTAAAGTAACAAATATTTAAAGCTGTGGTTTTAGCTGTTTGATGGCTGATGTTCTACGTGATTTTTAATCATGGAATCCTAGAGTGGTTTGTGTTGGAAGGGACCTTAAAGCCTGTCCAGTTCCAACTCCCTCCCATGGGCAGGGACACCTCCCATTGGATCAGGTTGCTCCAAGCCCCATCCAACGTGGCCTTAAACACCTCCAGGGATGAGGCAGCCACGACTTCCCTGGGCAACCTGGGCCAGGGCCTCACTGCCCACATCGAGAACTTCTTCCTAATGTCTAACTTAAATCTTCCCTCTTCCACTTTAAATCCACTCCTTTTCATCCCATCGCTCAATGTCCTTGTAACGGGTCCCTCCACAGTTTTCCTGTAGCCCCTTCACGTACTAGGAGGCTGCCTTAAGGTCTCCCCAGAACCTTACCTTTTCCTGCCTGAACAACACCAACTCTTTCAGCCTGTCCTCATAGCAGAGGTGCTCCAGCCCTCAGATCATCTTTGTGGCCGCCTCTGAACCCAGTTTATACCCAGAGCTCTAACTGGTGTTTAGTGATACAGAGACACATCACAGTGTTTGCAAAATCCTGTTAGATTCATTAGATACTCTGCAGGCAGCCCTCTCTTCACAGGATGTGTTGTGAAGTGTGATCCATGACCTGCCAGAGGACATACCAGAAACTATTTCTGGAGAACTTAATTTCTCCTGGTCACAGTGGGTGCTCTCTGTTTCAACTCCTCATTGAATATTTGCTTGCTGCAATCAGTCTCTGCAAATTACAGTAGCCAGCTTGGTACACCTGTTCCATCAGCTGTAATAACAGGCTTGAAGTGGCTTGCTGCTACTTGTCCTAGTGTTTTGCCATGAAAAGATCTCTGCTGCACTGGATCAGTTGGGGGGTTTGGAGTAAGTGTCAATTGTTGGTTCCTTCATCTGAACATCGCATTTGGTACAAGGGCTGGTTGTGTGGCATCTTTAAGTGGCTTAGGATTTTTCTTGAATGCTTCACCAAGAGCTGTTGTGCCCACATCAAATGTGGGAATTTGCTCAGCATAGTTAATTTTTCACGTGTTGGGAAATGGCTGGTGTTGGGTGAAGCAAATTTCTTCATTCTTTTAGACTGCTTGCTATTTTCCTTCCAAACTTGGCCTAGTGTTACCAAAGCCAGAACGTCTTGAAATAAAACAGGCAGCCTGATGTGTGTTCAGAACAGCTTGTGGGAATTTGGGCTTTATAACCTGCTGCCCCCAGCTACTGATGTGGTTATGCCTGGCCTGCTCTCTTGACTCCTTTTTCTGGACAGGACAGCTAGGCAGCTGCTGCTTTATGAAATCCCACACGTACTTTGCTGGTAGAGTCATGTCTTCCTCTGCTTTCAGGTAACAGAGATACGACTGAAGTACTTCGACACTGTTCCTGTTGCTGCTGCCATGTGTGTGCTGAAGACGGGGTTTCTCTTTGTGGCATCTGAATTTGGAAACCAGTGAGTAAATAGTTTTACACCCGTGTGTTTCCCCTGAAACAGACTTTCTGTTCTGGAGACTGAGCCTTGGACTTACTGAGTGTATAGAGACTACACCTTGTTTAAATGAGTAACTGAATGCTTTGCTCACATGGCTTGAGCAGAACAATTGGTTTAGACTATGACCAAATGGGGGAATTTTCTTGTTGTTTCAACCCATTAGATATTACAGTGAAGAAAAGATTACATGCTGTTGCAGTAGGTTTTGGAAGAACTGAGCAGTTGCAGTTCATATAGTAGCTATCATGTGTGCAGAAGAATTATCTTTTAATTGCTTTGATTAGTTTTAACCCTATGCAGAGCTACAGACTGGGAGAAGTCTGTCTAGAAGCTGCCTGGAGGAGAGGGACCTGGGGTTGTTGGTCGACAGCCGACTGAACATGAGCCAGCAGTGTGCCCAGGTGGCCAAGAAGGCCAATGGCATCTTGACTTGTACCAGAAATGGTGTGACCAGCANTCTGCCAGGGGAGATTTAGGCTAGAGATTAGGAGGAAGTTTTTCACGGAAAGGGTCATTGGGCATTGGAATAGGCTGCCCAGGGAGGTGGTTGATTCACCTTCCCTGGAGGTGTTTAAGGGATGGGTGGATGAGGTCCTGAGTGACATGGTTTAGTGTTTGATAGGAATGGTTGGACTCTATGATCCGATGGGTCTCTTCCAGCCTGGTGATTCTGTGATTCATTGAACTTGTTTGCTACGGCCCACTCAGAAGTAGATAGGGTTTGTTATCAGTAGCTGTGGTCCTTTCTGTCCACAGACGTATACTTGATGGTTCTGTCAATTCATGTCTGGGGTTCTAGAATACACTAAAGACTTCAAGAAGACTTCGCACGCCCTTGAAGATGCCTTAGTGTCTGATTAGGGGTTCACAGGGGTGGAGGTGGACATGGTTTTCTGAGTACATCTGCAGTTAACCACCTGAGGGAGCTCCAGCCAGATAACCGAAGGGATTCTGGATTCTGTTGTGCACACCAAGCTTTTGAGGAAGCCATAATCATTTGCGGTTTTGTAAAACCAGGAAGTAAACCGGTCTGCCTTTCTGACCTTACTTTTTTTATCTGAAGTTTCACTTGATTATTGTGATATTTAGACTTATAAAATGGGGTAGGGAATGTGGTTAAAAATAGTGAGGTGAGAGTATTGCAATAAATAGCTGTGAAGTTGCATTCTTAGCCATTGCCCTTGCTCTTGGCCTCAGCTCTTAGTTGGTGCTTTGGCTCCTAACACAAGGATATCTGAAAGGCTCAAGTGTAAGCAGAAAGCACAGAAGCTCTGGGGTGCCTTGCCAGTGGCACTACAGATGGTAGGATTTGGAAGGGGGAGCTTATGGTGTGGTTGGGTTTTTTTGGGTTTTTTTGTGGGCCTCTGATTCCCTTTAAACATTTTGTTACCAAGGAGGCAATCCATAATGCTAAGACTTTAAACCCTTTAGAAGAATTTCTCTCTTCCCTGCTGCCTATTGAATATTTGGCAAAGCCTGTCTTGGAGAAGGCCATGTGAACTTTCTACTGAACGTGCTGTTGCTCTTGCTTTCTGTCTCAAGTTACCTGTACCAGATAGCTCACCTGGGTGATGACGATGAGGAGCCAGAGTTTTCTTCTGCCATGCCTCTTGAGGAAGGAGATACATTCTTTTTTCAGCCACGACCTCTCAAGAACCTGGTGCTGGTGGATGAGTTGGATAGTTTGTCTCCTATTCTGTGTTGTCAGGTATGTGACCCTCAGCAAACTCCCATTCACCACATAAGTTTTTCTCATTTACAGAGGAACTGATCGTAGGTGCATGAGTTTATATCTGGACTTGGTGTGTCAACCAGTAGTTAGTCCTGTGCTGCTCCTCTGTTGCCCATCAGACCAATTATTTGCCCTGCAGAGAGCTTGGTTAAAACTTGACATTGTTTCCGGGCAGCAGGGTGTGCACCCTGTGGCATCTGTATCATTTTCAGTATTTGAAAAAAACATTCTCTAAGCAGCAGTATGGTACATATAACTTAGTATTTCGTGTTCCCATGGATGTTGTTTGACGCTGTTTCTTGGTGCAGATAGCGGATTTGGCCAATGAAGACACACCCCAGTTGTATGTGGCTTGTGGTCGGGGGCCCCGATCGTCTCTGAGGGTTCTGAGACATGGACTTGAGGTAAGATTTCGAGCACTTCCAAAGAACAACTTGGGAGGTGAGGGCAGCGGGAGAATATCTTTGAAGTAAGGGTTCTGAAATCAAGGGATTCTCTAGTCTGGAGAGAGCAGCTTTCTCTAGGCTTGCTTCTTGGAAGTAGGATTGTGCTGTTTGTTGTTACACTCTTAAAGGCATTTTGTTCAGTTGACTCCAACCACCAGCGTTTTGTTTCTTGTAATACTTGAGTGGTTTGTGTTGGAACATTCCTGGTGTCTCTGCCAGCTGCTACTGCTTGTAATCTCTTTGCTGGGGGGGGGTGACCTGGTTTTAAAGCTGATCATCCAGAGCTCTAATGTTGCTGTATCATTGCTGAATGTATTCTACCCCATAGTGCATTTGGCATGAGGAAAGAGCATCAGAATAGGCAATTATTAGTGTTCCTCCCCAGTTGTGGGAAAGCTCAAAGCTTGGTGGCTTACTGTAATAAATCTAAAGGTCTGTTTGCAAAAGAACCTTGTTTCTGTTTACTCTTAGGTGTCTGAAATGGCCGTCTCGGAGCTGCCTGGTAACCCCAATGCTGTATGGACTGTGAGGAGGCACGTGGAAGGTATGCAGTGTTTTCTTAAAGCACAAAGAGTTGATAATGGTTTTTGTTGTATTTACTTTATTGGGTTTTTTTTCTGTCCAGGGAGATAGGAAAAGTGCTGCATGATGGTTGTGCACTGTCCCCAAAAGTTTTTGTTTTGAGTCAGCAACCACGTGTTTGTGCTTAGAAGTCACCCTGTGGTCCTCTGGAATTGTCACGCTTCTCTGATGAAGCAGAACCTGCCTGCAGCTGCATCCATCATCCACTATGCTCTATCAGCTGTTTGTAGTCTGATGCTGCTGAACTTCTCATCCTTTCCCATTTCCTATAACTTCTTGCTCCAACATCAGCAGGCAATGATTATGCTTCTTGTTGGAGGGTACTTGCTATTCTTTATATGTGTGTTGACAACTACAGTAATCAACTTCTAGTGAGAGAATGGGATACAAATTATGGAACAAAGATAAGTTGCCAACAATGTCAGTATTTTATTACTCCCCTCTATGCCTGTCTGCAAAGAAAACAGTCTGTTTGGGCTAGGGGACACTCCCTGTTCAAAAACCCAGCAGCATATAGGATGCTGTCCATTCCAGGAAGGTCAAGATGAGAAATTGGCAGAATGTACTGGATTGTGGGGTGTTTTTCCACATCAGAGATAATGGGTTTGCCTTACTGAAGTACAAGAGGAAATGTAATCCCTTGTCCTGCCTTTCTCTTGGGGGTGAGAACAGAGTTCCTCAGAAATACCTAAAATTCCTGAAATTAATCTGTTTGGGGTACTGACAAGTCTCGTGATTATTTCCGAGGCAGCGCTTTGCATAAACCTCACAAAGGCTTCTGCTAGGTCTGTGCTGTGGTTACAGAAATGCCAGATTCTGGCAGTGGAGACCTTGGCCTGCTGAGGTGATGTGGCATCTTGTTTTTAAGCAAGCAGTATAGCGCATCTTCCAGGGAGCCAGTAACCCTGTGGGAATTTCAGACGTTGTTGTGGGCTTTGCCTTGCTGTCTGAGATCTGCCGTCAGTTCCTGTGCTTGTGTGCTGAGACCCAACGTTCTGCCTTCACAGCACAGAAGGAGCTTCGAGCATGAAGTGCCTTCATGTTCCTCAAAAATAAAAGGGTCAGAAGGAAAGTATTTTCACAGTTCATATGAAAAACATAGGCTTTTCTTAAGAGGCATTCCAGTTTGTTAGAGATAAACTTTTGCTCCTGCCTTCTGGAAGAGGAGTTGCTAACATTTGCTTCCTCTGAGGGATGGAGGCTTCTGACATCACCTTGCAGCTCTAAAACCTTTTCTCTTGGGGCTCTAGGGGATGACAGCTTTTCAGGAGGTGGAAGACCATTGCTAACGTACGTGATATAGACCAATCTCTCTGCTTTTTATTTTCCTTCCTTCCAATTTCTCCAGGTTTGAGCATGAAGATCTCTGTGACTTCAGAAAAGCTGGAGTCTCTAGCTGTTGTGAAACATGCTACTTTTAAAATATGGTTTAAAGCTATGTGAAACTGATCCTCCAGTTACAACTCTTTGAATTCAGAAGTGGTTTTAGTGGGTTTTAATGAGGAAGACTGCAGAGCCTTTTCGAACACATATCTAATCTTGAAACCTCCCAACTGCTGTGGTTTGAGTGTTCAGTTGGCAGTGTCGGGTTGCCTGGCTGTGCCTCAATGCGCGGCGTGCGCGTGCTGCAAGGCCTCTCTAAGATGCGTGCAGGTCTGCAGCTTTCAGAGCACTTACTAACCTTGGCTGGTACGTGGTGATACACACTACCAATACCAAGCCTCTTTTTTTCTTCCACAGGTGGCTGGTGGAGGTGCGGATCACCACAGGTGTGTACCTACTGCTAGGGGCTACTGCGCCATCCCACAGGTTAACCAGAGAATCCCGGAGCCATGGCGCTACTTCTGTGCCAAGCTTCTCCATAAACCTATTCTAGAAGCTCTTGTGTAGTTGAGATTGTTGCCTTTGTAGTTCAGTAGCTGAGGAATAGGAAGTGACTCACATTCCATCTTGCAGTATTTGGGGAACAAAATAATTGACCGTGTCTCTGCAGAACGGTCAGTTCTTGCTAAAATCAGAGATGTGCGTTTCAGAGGTGTTTTCAGCTCCCTTCTAGACTGAGGATTGGCTCCCAGCTGCTTTGTAGAGGCCTCCAAGAGAAAACGTTCAGGTGTGCTTGAAGCACCTGTGGGTGTGGCTGGCACGGGATTGCCCTGTGGTTATAGGGTGCATCTGCCCATCAGACATACCTGGATAGGATTTGGACCAGACCCTCTCACAGTTAAATGTTGAGGTCTGGGGAGCATGTGGCTGTGTGGTTCGCTGTGGAGAGAAACGTGAGCTGAGATCTAGCTCTGTATTGCCTCCCTGGCACTCTTGCATGAAAATCGATGTGCCATGAGTCACAGTTGCAGATTCTCCATGCAGTAGTAAGCAGAAGCCCAGGAAAATGTGCTGTCACCCCATCAGCATTGTTTAAGTGAGAATAACCCTGAATTTTGTTACTGCTCCTCTGTTCAGTGAACCTCTCTGAGCTAGTGCTGACTACTGGTGCAAATTTGGATGCTGCAGAGAAAAGCTGTGTCAGATGTGGACTGGCATATAGGAATGGAATTCTTATGGACTAAGTCAAACTGAATCCATGACAAGTAGCAAAAAAGACAGTAGTACAGAGTTCATGGACTGAAATGGGATGTTTTTCTAACTGGTTGTGACGCATGCACAAAGCTGCAGAAAACTTGTAATGCAAGCACAGGAGAATGAGTGCAGCTGTGGCTCTTCAGAGCCATTAAAATGTCTCTATTACTTGCTGAGAGGAGCTAACTGGAGCTATTAGAACAGTCATAAGCATCTCTGAAGTCGTGTCTGCATACAAAATAATGTCTATCTGTTGAGAACTCTGGGCAGCCTGATGTTTTGTGTGGGATTGTGCAGAGCTCAGTCGATCTCTTTTCATATTAAAATCTATAGATCTCTTCTTTTTCTGAGATGCTTCTCAGTGTGCCGTAGGGATTTAGTCCTCTTTAGTTTCAACTAGGCTGCTGTGTTTTCTAAACCAAAATTGTGTTGTTTGAATTTAGATCAATGCATCTTATTCAGACTTCTTTCTGGTAAATCAAACCCTTTATTTCAAAAGCTGCAGCAAAGAGGCATTAAGCAACACTGCTGGACTGCAGCAAAAATGTACTTGTCACTATTATTGACACAGACTTAAAGGCACGCTCCAATACAACTGTAAGCCAGTGAAAAGAAAGAGCTAAAAGAGTATTAAGAGGTAGGAATGAGTTTTGAGTAGGACTAAGGGAATCTGTTTTGCTTGCAAATGGGAGTTTTGTCCTGCTCCAAATCACATGGTTAAGCCTCCAGCTGGGACATGGTGGTTTATCATGAGAATGACAGCCCCTAGGGAGGAAGGCAGCAGCCCTCAAGAAGCTTGGAAAGCAACAATGCTCTTTGAAATGGAATTTTTAAAACATCCTGTCTACAGGGTATTTATGAATTAAATGCTTAGCCTGTGAACTGCTAGAGTCTCCATTTAAAGTAGTCGAGGAATTCTTGTAGGCTTTTGATTTTGACAAATTCATGCAAGTCTGTAGGAGAAGCTGCTCTTTAGTGTAGAAAATAACCGGTGTGTAATGGTGTACGTCATGCCTGAACTTTTACCATGTACTGTTAATGCTAGAGAAATGCTCCTGTTTAGCCAAGGGTTTAGGAAGTTAACATTAGAGATTCCTTTCTGTGTGTAGGTTCAGTTCTTGTTTTCTTATTTCCTGAAGCAGACCTGCTTCTGTTTGGGGTTTGGGAGCATGTTAGAGGTTACAGGCTGTGACCACTTAATATGGAGTTTATGCCACAGACCGCTGTTGGAATTGCTTTAATTATACAAAACCCTTCAGTTTGATCAGAGCTGTGGTCTGCGTACCAGATGTTGGAGAGAAGACTGGTGGGTTTTTTCACTCGCATATTTTCAGCCGTATGTAAGAACTCTGTTATAAATGTGACACAGCAGGTTTGGCAACACCTCCCTCTAAACAGGGTGGATAAGGATCAGTTCCTGAAGCGTTTGTTTCAGTTAACCCTGTTCAATTTCTTTAAGCTGCTGCATGGTATTTAATGGCATCCTGTACTCACCCCAGCTAGAGTTCTCCATTTTCTTTCTCTTAGAGTCATTTGCTACTTCTCCAGGTCTCCCGCATTTGTAAATTACGGAGAAACTCTGCTAAAGGGCACAATATGTAACAACTGTCTTACATCCTCACCTCAGCCAGTTGTCTTGTGCTGTGGTGTAAAAGTCTGAGCTTTGGGTCACGTTGGGTTAAAACAGGGAATTTTTTCTTTTAAGAAATAGCACTTGCGTGACAACTGAGGTAGAGTTAGAGTTTTACCTCTGAGGCAGTCTTGTTTCTTCACCAAGGCTCCTGGCTCCATGTCCCAACAGACTTGATTGTTTCTGTTGCTTTTGTTCTGCATTAATGAGACTTGCTCTCCCCCTCTTTAATGCCTATAGCATTCTGCAGAATGAAAATGGACAGCAGTAAAACAGTCCCTTTGCCTAGTCCCACTACCCTTGTTTCCCACAAAGTTTCCCAATGTCAAAATGAGCTCTTAAGACTATTTGATTAGCACGGCTTTTCCACATCCAGGCTACTGGACTCTCGCAAGCGTTCCCCTTTGGGAGAAGCCAGTACTGGAGATAATAGTTGCAATACTGTCACTTACTTCAGTAGAAGCAAAGGTCAGTGTCTCTGTCTCATCCCAGGAGACTGTAGGGGTGGCCGGATGACTGTAAGCTAGTTGAGCTGCTGAACAAGGGTAGAGCAGACTAACCCTGAGCTTCTCTGTGTCAGTGCACCTGAATTGTTCTCTGTACCCGTTATTACATGGTTACGAGATAAAGATGTGATCCTGTAGCCTCCTGTTTGCAGTGTCCACGGTCTAGTTTCTGCAGATGGGTTCCACGTGTGCAGATTGTTGGAAGAGAGCATTTCATTTGACTTTGGGTGTTAAAACTGGTTTCATCTCTTGTTGAGGGGTGGCAAGTGTTTTAAAGGGTTTAGACCTTGTGCAGCCTTTGAAAAAAGTAGGCAGGACTCTTGCTTGACCAAATCGAGAGTATCGCAGATTGCCTCTGTATCTGGATCGTGATTTGATCCCTGGCTCGGTCTTGCGCTGTTTGGAGTCCAGCGGTGGCTGGCTTTGGGACAGTGTGTCCTAGAACGAACTTGCACAATACTGCCGGCAGATGTAATTATCACAGGAATTCTGCTGAAGAGTGACTGCTAGATATCTCAGACTGCTGATTCTGTTGGGAAGCTTTGCATTTATTTAATCAGCACCCTTTTTTTTCCCCTGTCTCTCTTGACCAGATGAATTTGATGCCTACATCATCGTGTCCTTCGTGAATGCCACTCTGGTGCTGTCTATCGGAGAGACTGTAGAAGAAGTGACTGACTCTGGATTCCTGGGTACTACACCCACCTTGTCCTGCTCTCTCCTTGGTGATGATGCGTTGGTGCAGGTAATCTAACACGTCTGCAACTCTCTGCTTGCTGCAAGGCTGTGATTTCTACAGTGGCACAACGTATGTCATGTCTAAAGGTGTGGGTTGGCAGAGTGACACCAATTCAGCTTTTGCCTTTTCATATACTGCGAAGTGGAGCAGGACCAGCTGAAGATGGTCCTTGTTTCCTTCAGTGATTGCTCAGTAGTTCCTTGCTCTAATTGAGAGATGCAATGCGTCCAGCTGGCAAGTGGCTTTTTAGTAGTCTGGCCTGTTGCATAGCTAACGATCATCGCTGCCAGGAGTGGTGCTTGCCTTCGGCTTTTTCTGTGTCAGAATCACCAGTGAAACAGGAGTTGGGAAGGGATGGTAAATACAGAATTGATGTGACTTTTTCATTCAGGTATATCCAGATGGGATCCGGCACATTCGGGCAGATAAGAGAGTAAACGAATGGAAGACACCAGGGAAGAAAACCATTGTGAAGTGCGCTGTGAACCAGCGACAAGTAGTGATAGCACTGACTGGAGGAGAACTGGTTTACTTTGAGATGGACCCGGTACGTGTGTTGATCTTGTAAATCAGTTTGGAAGAGTGAGGCACAGTATGGGGGATATCAGAGATTGATCCTTGATCAGACCTGTGGGAAAAGATTCCGTAGTGAAGTGTCCTAGAGCAGGTAGATCAAACCCCTGGCATGTCTGGACTGTGTCTGTCTGAGATGATTTAATGACTAAGGTCTCTGAAGTTCGTAACTGTGACTGGAAATCATGTACTTGCCCTCTTGCTTTTCTGGTTCTTCCAGTTGTAGCCAAAATAAAGCTGTAAAGAAATGGTTTGAAAAAATAAAAAAAAAAAAAATCCAAAGTGCTATCTTTAAAAGACAAAAAAGAATAAACAGGTCAAGAGAGAGTGTGGAAAGACATTTTGGCGCTTGTGGCTGTGTTAGCTAATTAACAAGTCTTGTCTTTTTCTGTCTCAGTCAGGACAGCTGAATGAATACACTGAGAGAAAGGAGATGTCGGCCGATGTGGTTTGCATGAGCCTGGCCAATGTTCCCCCTGGGGAGCAGCGCTCGCGGTTCCTTGCTGTGGGGCTGGTGGACAACACTGTCAGAATCATTTCCCTTGACCCTTCGGTGAGTAGCTGTTCTGTTACTGATTCTCCCATTGGCTTGGAGTGTTCAGAAGGGCGTTGCAGGCAGACTGTGTCCATCCAAGCTGTCATTCCTTATTCAGGTGGATGACCAGGAATGAAGAGCTTTCTGGGCTCGGGGGAGAAAGCCTGGCCTTTGATCTTAACCTGAAACAGATTGCCTTTTTATATAGTCTCACCCTTCTTCCTGGAAACTGAGCTGATGAGAAAATGAAAGCATTCTCTTTGTTTTATTGTCGGGTTTGGTGGCTTCCCCCGCCCCCATCTCACTGTTTATACCTGTAGTAAATGTATTCTGCAAGCAGGTCGGCAGCAAACCGGCACTCCTCTGCCTGCAACAGATGAGTGCTCAGGGAATGACTGAAGTAACAGACTTTGCTCAGGTTTCTTCCTGCTAAATAGCTGCAAACTGTGCTAGAATGGTTTGAAAGGATCCACTTTATCTTCTCCAAACCTCAGAGCTGCAACCACTTCTGCTTGCCAAAATCCACAGAGCCAGAGTCTATTGTGACTTTTTTTCTGTGCTGAATACTTCTTTATGGAGATGTAAAAGGGCATCCTTAAGCTCCTTAGATGGAGCTTGAATCCCCTCTTGCCATGCCAAGTCTTGCTGACTGACGTGATACCTCTTGTCTCCCCCAGGATTGCCTGCAGCCGCTGAGTATGCAGGCCCTTCCTGCACAGCCCGAGTCTCTGTGTATCGTGGAGATGGGTGGAACGGAGAAGCAGGATGAACTAGGGGAGAGGGGCTCCATTGGCTTTCTGTACCTGAACATTGGACTGCAGGTAAGAGGTGCCGGCCTGGCTCTGACAGGTGTTTCTTAGTGAGAATTCATTTGAAAACTGGATTGCTATAATAGCCCTGTCATCAAGCAACGCAACACAAAGCCCTCTTTGCTACAACATGTTTAACAATGGACTGGGGAATTCACTCTGTGACTCAGTAGAGGTGCAAATTTCCCCATGCTTTTCTGGACTTGAGATGAGACAAAAGACAGCATATTGTCCCAAACTTAGTGTAGGACAAATTATGCTTTTTCCCCTCCAGAAAGAGCACATTCTAAAACTTTTATGGGTGAAGTGGTGTTGGACAGTTCTTTAAAAACTGCCTGTAGGGCCGAGTATCAAAGAAGTTGCTGCCCACAGCCACAGGCTCTAGTAACTCTGCTGTTGCACAGCTTTTTGTTGTATCCAGCACTGACTCTGTGGTCTTTGACCAAAAAATGTTGGTTTGACAATTCAACATGTGGTGAAAATAATCAGAACCGTCTAGGTTCTTTCATCTGGCTTGCGTTTGAGGTCAGAATGTAAGCTTTTCTTAAGTAGCGTGAGGTTTTGGGTAAAGGCTTTGTACCAAGAGCATTTAGCATCTGGAATCATCCCTCCAGGTTTTCATGGCCTGTGTGATGCACCAGATTTCTCAATCTGTTTATTTTGGCTTTGTTTAAGGGAGGTGGATTGGTGTGGTTGGTTTGCAGTAATTCCTTTCTGCAATGCTTTTTAATATTAAGAGCCAATTTAGATACACTATGGTTGTAGAAGAGACTGGAAGCTAGGAAAACAAACACCTAAGTCTTCAGAAATTACCTCTCTGCTTTGAATAATGCCTGTAGCTATTTATTTCTTATCTGTCATCTTGACCTAACCTTTTGGTTTGCTCATATCAAGAACGGTGTGCTGCTGCGAACTGTCCTGGATCCTGTTACTGGGGATCTTTCCGATACCAGGACCAGATACCTTGGCTCACGGCCTGTGAAACTCTTCCGAGTCCGGATGCAAGGCCAAGAGGCGGTAAGTGAGACGAGCTCTCAGAAGGCTGCAGATCCAGTCCCCAGACGCAGCATCTTGGTTTTCCTCATTGGCGGACAGGGTGGGGAAACATCGTAGCAGGACAGCAGGACCCTCTGGGTAAGGGTGGGAAGCAGAATGACATAATTATGGAGCTGCCTAGCTCACAGCTTGCTCTTTCACAAACAACCTTGTTCTTGTTGGTGTTCCTCTTAGTTTCTAGGAAGTAATGGGTAGTGCTGCCCTGACTTCTTTGAACTAGGACTCATCTGGCCCATAGTCTGTTTGCAGTGTGTCTGCAAAGCTCTGAGTAGCTTCTTGGGGTTTGAGGCACTGAAAAATGTCATCTTGCCTGCCCTAGTGCACAGGGACATGAAGCAGCCCCGTGTGGAATTCTTACCCTTTGACTGCTTGATGCGGTGGATGTTGTCTCCTGGGTGTGTTGAGAATGGCTCAGCCAGGGGATGGACAGCTGCTCTGCATGGTTCAAGGAAAATATTTGCAGGATTTGGCATAGAGGGAAGATTGCGTTTCATCGGAAGTGCCATTTCCAGCCCTTGTGATGGGGCACTGGGGAGATCAGCCACCCCCTGCTTGACTCATTTTTGGATGACACCTTCAGAGTTGGGAAATATTGCTGGTCAGCGTAGGGGTCTGGATCTGGGGAGCTGAGCTCTGATGTGGTGTTGTGGTACACTGGGTGAATCTCTTCAGCATGCTCCTGCCAGTCTGCCAGCTGCAGCTGGGACACAAGGAGATTCATGGCTTTAGCAGAGAATGTTTGTGGAATGGCTGAGTGCTTTTCTGCTTTGAGGCCAGTCTTCATTGCTTGTCTCAAATAAGGGGAAAAAAAAACATACTCTGTGTGACCTGTCAGTGGTGGGCTTGGAGCAGCCTGCGAGTGTTCCAGTGTGGTTCCAGCTTTTGTCACTTACACAGGAAATTAGCTTGCACTGAATTGGATTTAGCCAAATGTATGAAGCCGAAGAGTTTAGAAGTCTGCTTCCTTTGTTTCCCTGAACTTCATTGAAAATACGCTACTGGTCATTTTACGTAAAAGTGCAGCATTCATATTGTAACAAAGCAATATTTATTTTAAAAGACTGTTCCCATTAGAACAGGCTATTGTTTTTTAAAAAAGGGGACATATGAGGGCATTTGTTGATCTTGGCTTTTGCAGATAATTTTTATTTGACCTTAGCTTGAGGATTCCTTGTCTTGATAGTGCTTTAAAGTTCTTCTTCGTGCCTTACAGTTTCCAGATAAAACTATCTTGAAAGCAAGGAGTAGCTCTGAAGGTGTGCTCTGGACTGGGTGGGAAATTCTGTTGTTCTGGTCACTGAGAGTCCAGCGCTCTGTATCCATTCGTGTTGCAAGGAATGAGTTTACCCCCATCATCTAATAATGTTGTTGTTTGTCTTTCCCAGGTGCTGGCCATGTCAAGCCGTTCCTGGCTTAGTTATTCCTATCAGTCACGCTTCCACCTGACTCCCCTGTCTTATGAGACACTGGAATTTGCGTCTGGTTTTGCTTCTGAGCAGTGCCCAGAGGGCATTGTAGCCATCTCCACAAACACGTTGAGGTAAGAGCTGGTGAGAGAAGGTGAGCACTTCTGGGCCAGGATGCTGGGGGGAATGGCCTCAAGCTCCACCAGGGGAGGTTCAGGCTTGATATCTGGAAAAAATATTTAATGGAAAGGGTCATTGGGCACTGGAACAGGCTGCCCAGGGAGGGGGTTTTGAGTCACCTTCCTTGGAGGTGCTTAAAGGACGGGTGGATGAGGTGCTGAGGGACATGGTTTAGTGACTGGTGGGAGTGGTTGTCCTTTCCAACCTAGTGTTTCTACGATTCTATGAATTCTTACTAGACATCCAAAAAGAAAAGGGTAAAGTGACTTAGCTTAACAGTCAAGGGAGGGGAGTGTGCGTTATTTGATCATGGATAATGGATTTGATAGAAACACTTGGATGAATTTCAGAAAACAAATGTAATAGAAATATAATTATGCTGTCAAAGAAACAGGGTGCTGGTCTCTGATTTAAATAGCAGATGTAATTAAAGCTATTTTTAAATTCATTGAGAGGAGGGAAGCTTTTAATAATTCGGAGCCTGTTTTGTATTAGGCCCTTGTGGCTTGTGATCAGAATTTGCTGCTTTGCAGAAAACAAATCATGTGATATAAGAAATTGGAGATATGGCAGGGGTGTATTATTTACTAAATAGGGGAACACGAATTCAGGAGCTCTGCTTTATGCACTTGAACAGACACTTTTTTCATATCTGTCCTCATTGAAATATTACAGCATTCACTGCTTTTAAAGGAGTCATTCTTTCTGGAGAGACTTGTGGTTTTTAGTCACCAGATGCCAAAAGAACTGGCATTTCAGCTGGCAAGTCACAGGAAGAAAGACTTGGCATTGCATTTTTTGGTACTCTTAACTAAAGTGCCTCTGAGGAGCATGTGATTGTGTGTCAAAGGCTGTGTCACGTTTAGATTCAGATGATGTGTTCCCCAAATGTGCACTTAACCTCTTCCGTGTGCTCTTTATTCCTCTCAGGATAGATTTGCTTTGGCATCCCAGCAGCCTGTCCAAACGGGGCAGGCACTCAGTATGCTTCCTGGGGCATTGAGAGCCCTCAGGTCAAGGATCCTGTACTGCAGAGCGTACCTGCCCCACAGTATAAGCTCCTGTTTAGGATGCAGTATCATAGAATCATAGAATCACCAGGTTGGAAGAGACCCACTGGATCAAGTCCAACCATTCCCACCAAACACTAAACCATGTCCCTCAGCACCTCATCCACCCGGTCCCTTAAACACTTCCGGGGAAAGTGACTTAACCNGCCCTCGTCTCTGGAGCAGTTTTCTAGTTGCCATCTGGCCCAGGAAAGATGCTTCTTCCTTGCTGGCCAGTTCCACAATGTAGAGCTCAACTGTAGTTTTGTTCTCTTGGATGGTTTCTTTTGGACCTTTTTGAACGCGTGTCACATCTTTGTCCCCTAGGATTTTGGCATTGGAGAAGCTGGGGGCAGTCTTCAACCAGGTTGCCTTCCCGTTGCAGTACACCCCCCGAAAATTTGTCATTCACCCAGAGAGCAACAACCTGATCATCATTGAGACAGACCACAACGCTTACACCGAGGCCACCAAGGCACAGCGGAAGCAGCAAATGGCTGAGGTAATTGGGGTGGGGGACAGGTACATGTGTCTGTTCCCTGCAGCTGGAAATCCACCCTGCTCACTAGTTCCCAGCTACAGCTCCCTGCAAATTTTTGTGCCCTTTGTGAATGTGGGGGCTGAAGGGAGCAAAGATCTGCCTCAAAACACGAATTACAGCAGAATATGCTGCTTCCAAATGTGCCTTTCTTTGCATGTTATCGTGGTGGGCTTTAAGAACCACATGTCAGAGGACAATACTGCTTGTGTAACACCACCCTCTGGGTTTTCTGTGGCTGCTTGAGGATGCTTAGATTTCACTGGGTTATTTTCTTCTCAATATTGTTTCCAGAGTAGCTGATTTGGAGAGAGAGAGCTCCCCAGGCAACTGCCCCTTGGGCAGGGCTAACTGCTGTGCTCTGCACTGCAGAGACTCCCTTGGGAATAAGCTCAGGGTGGGTGGAAGCTTTGGGATCTGGTGGCTTTTATATCTTCAAAGTAGTGCCTCGCCCTGAAATAGCTGGGTTTAGGGGAAACAGGGGGGCTGTGTTCTATCTAGAGCATCAGCTTATCTAGAAAGGAAAATCCACCAAGCTGTTGTTTTCTCCTCTCCTTTAAATGTGCCGTAGGAAATGGTGGAGGCTGCAGGTGAAGATGAGAGGGAGTTGGCTGCGGAGATGGCTGCAGCCTTCCTGAATGAGAATCTTCCCGAGTCCATCTTTGGTGCTCCAAAGGCTGGGAATGGACAGTGGGCCTCTGTTATCAGGGTGATGAATCCTATCCAGGGAAATACCTTAGATCTGGTCCAGCTAGAGCAGAACGAAGCTGCCTTCAGGTAAGAAGCATTTCCAGATGCAGTAAAAATCTTGGCTTGTGGTGAGGCTCATGTGGGTTTTTTCCCCTCTCTTGTTTAGCTGTTACTGAGTTGAAATGCAGATGCAGCATGTTATCAGGAGATTGGCTTGATACTCTAGAAGTGATTGCCACGTGCTTAAAGCTTTTGTCTTGTCTTTCCTTCCGTTCCCTTCCCACCCTGATGTGTTTGTGTGACACTAAGAGCTGGTGCTCCAGATGTGTTTGCTGAGGCCCAGTGCTTAAAGAACAACAGGGGGGTGGAAATGATAGATAAGAAAGTGGGGAACAAGAGAATGTGCTGCTATCTCTCTCTTCCCCTTCTCATCCAGATGAACCGAGTATAGAATAAACGGAAAGGAGGTGTTAGAGGGACTGTAGGGGAAAACCAACATGATAACCACAAAGAATAGTGAGTGCCTCAGCAGGTGAAGTGGAGTTAGGTCATGCTAGGCCAAAAAGCTGACTGTCCTGTTTTGTCCAGGGTTCCCAACCTGACTGAGCTAGGCACTGGGCGGGAAATAACATTGGAAGGTGAGGAAAGTTATATGTACGTGTCCAGATTGCAACAGCCTTTGAAAAACAGCCTCTAGAGGAGCTTTGAACATTGCTAGGCAGTGTCCAGCCTAGGAAAGTACAAAAGTCATGCTTCAGGCACTGTGAAAACATTAAAGTAATGCTTTGGGCAGATGTGTCAGCTGCAGCATATCTTTATATGGGGAATGTGAAAGAATGAAGAAATCTGTGTTAAAACATTTCTGCAGGGAGGAGGAATGACCTCTGCAAGTGGCATGTCGTTGTTGGAAGGTTGGGCTCCTGCATCTCTGCCTGACTAGGTGTGAGTTGTGCTGTCAGGGAATCCAGTCTGTGTGTGCAGCCTTAGTTTGTGTTGTGACCATCTCGCTGATCTCCTGGCCCATCTTGTCATCCCCAGTGTGGCCGTGTGCCGCTTCTCCAATACTGGCGATGAGTGGTATGTGCTGGTGGGAGTCGCCAAGGACCTGATTCTGAACCCACGCTCGGTTGCCGGGGGCTTTGTCTACACGTACAAGCTGGTGAATAATGGTGAGAAGCTGGAGTTTCTGCACAAGGTGAGAGGGATGACTGGAATAGCTGTTACTTCACTCTGAGCGCTGTAGCGATATTGCCTGTTCAATGAATCCTGGGTGAGATTGTCATGCTGATGTTGCACACTGGAAGTGGCCTTGGAGAAAATAAGCTGCCTCCTCCAAAATAATTTGGGACAGTTTTTCCAGAGCTGAGAATTGAACACAGATTTCCCGAGAGTTCTGTGTCCCAGTCCTTTGCTTTAGCTGTAGTCTTACCAATCCTATTGGTAAATAGGAAAGGAGCAGAGGGCTTTATGGTCTCATAAGGGGAGAGAAAAACTGTTTTGTTTTCTTCTGGGGAATAGTGAGCACTTGTTTACAAAGTGAACTTGTACTTGGGTCAGTTGAGCTGTGGTGCTGGGGCTCTTGGTCCTCAGCTGGCCACATGGAGCTGGTGTTGTGAGCTGTGATCCTTTCTCTGATGCTGTTTTGGTTGAGTGTGGAAATGAGTAATTGCTTAGTGACCATCTTGCTTGGCAGGGGTCTGGGGCTTTAGCCAGGGTTTCAGCACAACTCTTATTAAAAAAAAAAAAAAAATCTGTTCTGCTTTCCGTGGGCTGCCAGCATGGCTGAGACTTGACCAGATGAGCATGTGGAAAGGAATGTTGCGGCTTATTCACTTCCTATAGTCCCAATGAGTGGGTTCTGTCCTGGACTAGGGCCTCTTCTGGTGCCACTGAACACACGCTTGGAAGCTGACCGAGCTGATGATATGAAATAACTTCTTGTAGCCATTGCAGCCAAGCTATAACTCCCGTAACTGGAAGTTCTCTAAATGTTCCCATTTTCTACTGTGGCTGATCTTTCTGGATTGATAAGTGGTGGAGATTTTTCAGCCCTGTCTGAGTTACTGGAGTTGTGGGCACACTGGAATTGTTCATATTTAACACTTTCTTCAGCAACAGCTTCAGAGCATCTGTGGCAGATGGCTGAATTAGATTCATGCCTTTGTTTTAAGAACAAACAATCTGGATGGATTGACGCAAAGGCTTTCTGTTGCATATAAATCAAAACTAAGAGCTGAGGCAATAAGGTCCTGTCTGCTGCTGCTGTCTGCCCAGTGTGGGGTTCTTAAGACAGTCCTATGCTCCAGTTAAGGTGTGCTGCCTGCAGTGTGGTGTTTGCCTAGCACCCAAAGTTCTGTTAGCCCTGTGAGTGGCAGGTGTTGCTGTGAAAAGACCTTCAGAGCGCTGACCTTTTGGCCCACGTGTAGAAAAAGATTGTGATTAGCCTTTTATGTTGAAAGCGTTGGCACAGGCCAGTGAGCTTCAGCTGAATCCATTCTGAAGCTTGGTGTGTCTAAGGTTAGCTCTGTTAATGGGGGGCTCACAGTCTTTCTCTTCCCTCTCTAGACCCCGGTGGAGGAGGTTCCTGCAGCCATTGCTCCCTTCCAAGGTAGAGTCTTAATTGGTGTTGGAAAGCTCCTACGTGTATATGACCTGGGCAAGAAGAAACTGCTTCGGAAGTGTGAGAATAAGGTACTGCCTTTTGTTCTGGACCAGAGCTGTTAATTTGAAGCGAGTGATGCTTTGCGTTTGCAGCACGAGTGAAACAAGCTGCTGCTCTTGCCGTTGTGTGTCTGTGCACTTGGACGTCAGCGCTGTGTCTGTGCCTTGCTGGTGAGCACTCGGTGCCTGCATCCAGAGCAGAGTTGGCAGCCCTGGCTGGACTGGGCCATTGTGCTCTGCTGCTGCACCACGAGCACGTTTTGCTTTCCCATCGCCATTTAGAGAGCAGTGATCCTTTTTGTGGGAGCTGGATGCAGGAGTTTCTTAGGCCTCTATAGACTGCGCCTGTGGCCACCTGCTGCAATTGTAAGAGTCTTCACCCAGATACAAACATAATTGCTGGATTTGTTTTCTTAGTCCAGGTGATCAGCAGGCAGTGGAGAGAAGCTGGAGGATGCATACGAGCACCTCTTCAGACTCCCAAAATCTTAGGGGGATTTTCTCCTTGAAGTAGATGGTCCTTTTTGCTGAACATCTCTGGTACTTCAGTAAAAGAAATAGCCGAGTTTGGTTTTCTAACTCTTAACTGCTTGCTCCTCCCTCTCTGATGCAAGCTGCAAAACCTGTGCCTGTTTCTCATTACTGCACAAAGGAACCTCCAGCAAGCTCATAGGCAGAATAGGAGCTTGTAGGGGAACAGGTTTTTGTGTTTTGTAGGTTTTTTCCTAAAATGTGACTCACGTACAAAATCGAAGCTTTCCCCTTAGGGTCTTTCACAACCACAGTAGTGAGGGGACACTGAAGCCGTGTGTGCGTGCAAGACTTGCTGGCATCTCGGTACACAGGCTCACCTCAAGTGCCTGTTCTCTGGCCATGACTTGTATTCAGTAGGCTGAGAGGATAATAAATTGCAAGGAACCTGTATTGACAGCGTATTTAGATTGGGACTGTAGCATGCCAGAAATGAGAAGTAGTTTTGAAGGGCATGATGGGGAATGAAAAGGGGGCCGTAGCTCACAGGCGGAGTGGGGTATAGAGTCACTGAGGTTTGCTTCCCTGTTTAAAGCACTCAGGCTTTGTTCTTTTTCTCTCTCTCAAAAGCACATTGCCAACTACATCTGTGGGATCCAAACCATCGGGCACAGAGTGATTGTTTCAGATGTTCAGGAGAGTTTCATCTGGGTGCGCTACAAAAGGAACGAGAACCAGCTCATCATCTTTGCTGATGACACTTATCCCCGGTGGGTCACTACAGCAACTCTCCTGGATTATGACACTGTGGCTGGAGCAGACAAATTTGGCAACATCTGTGTGGTGAGTGCGATTCAGAGCAGTTGGGGCTTTTTGGACATGACATATTTTTCTTTAAAATATCCGTGATTTGTCTTAAAAGAATGAGAATCTGTGCTTAGCTGGAGGCAACGCCCTGTACCATTCACTTGTTTTTACTGAGTGACTAGCTTTCATCATAACGGATGGCTGCAGTTTATCAGTTCAATTAAAGGATTTCAAGGCATCAGCAGGTCAAAAAAACCCCCATGTTTCTGAAGCATTCGGTAACTTGTGCTGAAATTACCTCAAAACTTGCTGTGATTAAGCCTTGAAATGAAACTTGTGACTTTGAAAGGGCCCTTGAGAGTTTGTGTCAGAGTTATCGCTCTTACTTTCCCTGGCTAAACCTCATTGCTGGCATTTAGCTTCCTCTGTCACTTCCTCTCCAAAGTTGGCTTTGTCAGCGCTGACACTTCCCCACTTGGCGGGGTTTCAGCAGGGGAGGAGGAAAGAATAGATGGTCTTTCTGCCATGGCTTTGATCTCTTCCTGAAGCGTGCTTGGGTGCTTCGGAGTGCAGGGTTCAGCGAGCGTCAGGCGCTGCGCCTGCAGGATTTGGCTGATGTGCACAAATCAGTCCTCTTAGGCTTTCCTGCCCCACATCCATCACCATTGCTTCTTTAGCAGGATCCACCTTCAAACCATTTTGACCAGACCTGTCCTTTAATTTTAAACACTTTTTTGGAGGGGCAAATGGATTATTTGTTCTGTGTAACATGGTTCTTATAGTCCACAAAAGCAGCCTTTCAGAGACCACAGGGATTCTCCAGAGATAACCTGCTGCTTCTCTGCAGCTCCTTGACTCTCTTCCTTTTTCAACGCAGGTGAGACTGCCTCCCAACACCAACGATGAGGTAGATGAGGATCCTACAGGCAACAAAGCTCTCTGGGATAGAGGGCTGCTTAATGGAGCATCGCAGAAGGTAATGCTGGTAATGCTTCATGGGAAGTGCATGGTTATTGTGGGGAAAGAGTGCACGGCTTTTCTTTGAGGTCTTGTGCACTGTTGTCCAGGAGTTATGTAGAAACAGAACTGTCAGTACATCTACTGTGCTGTGGGTGATCGTTTTTTCACTGTCAAGAGGAGCCAAATTCAGTTTCTGAAATCGCAGTCGATGCCTATTCAGCGATGTTTGAATCAGCATGCTCATTTTCTTTTCCTGCTTTCCCTCATTACTTTGCATCCATTTGTCCAGCTGAAAAGGGTAATTCATGGGCATGCTGAGCTTTGCCATCTGGTCACAGGTGGAAGGCACTTCCTCTTTATAAAGGCATTTCAGAACTAGCAGGTGGTCGAATCTATTCTGCTTTCCTCTCTCAGGCCTTTTGATGCATTTATGCAGGCTAGAGAGAAAACATTCTTCTCTGGTTGACTTTCAGGCTGAAGTGATTATGAATTACCACGTGGGAGAGACAGTGCTTTCCTTACAGAAGACAACGCTGATCCCAGGAGGCTCCGAATCTCTTGTCTATACCACCTTATCGGGAGGGATAGGAATCTTAGTCCCTTTTACTTCCCATGAGGTAAGCAGGCCCTGTCGTTATGCTGCAGACTAGCTGCTTTGTGTGCTCATCCACAGCCATTTCATTAGTGCTGCGCCTCTCAAGGGTAACTCCTGGGCTACAGGAAAGCCTGTGGCTGTGGGACAGGGTTCGATGCAAAGGAGAAGGAGCTTGTTAACTCGTTCTGCCTTGGTTCTTAATCTGTTGGTGCTCCAGAGAAGTAGCCCTTGGGTGACGTGTCTGTGGGGAGGGGTCTTTGGCAGGACCTGGTAATGGCAGCGCCTGGCTTGATGGGCGTCCTCTTGACTCACCAGTGAAAGTGACACGTAGCAAACTATTCTCTTATCAATTCTTCATCTTTCTAGGATCACGACTTCTTCCAGCATGTGGAAATGCACTTAAGGTCTGAGCACCCTCCTCTCTGTGGACGAGACCATCTCAGTTTCCGCTCCTACTACTTCCCGGTGAAGGTAGGTCTGAATATTTTACGTCAGCTGGTAATGGGGGTGCAGAGACTTGCTCTGGGATACAACTACTTTGAGGTGTAGGAGAAGCAGGTCAGAGTTGCTGTTCAGTGGGGAAGGCTGGGCCAGCGTGAATCGTAGCTGCTGTAGTGCCTGTGGCAGAACCTGAAGCTGGCTCTTGACTAGCACTCCTTAAGTAGAGCAGTACGTGGTACTTAATACCCTGTCTGTTTTGATTTCCTAACACTTGTAATGAACCTTCTGAGAGTTACCCTTGAGATCAGAGCCCAGAGGCGCTGTTGCTGTGCTTCTCTGCTTGCTACAGCATCTCCTTTTTTCCATCAGAAGCAGCAGCGTTGGGTAGCCCTGTGTGGCTGGGAGGAACTAGGTGTTGCCTGGGGAGGATGTATTTTTTCCCACAGCATCTCCAAAGGAGAATCTTCTAAGAAACAGCTGTTCTTGCCTATTTCTGCTTTTGAGGAACTTCTTGAAGCTGTCAGCTGCTAAGTACTGTGATCTGAAAGGTCCAGAGTGCTGGACCAGAGCAACTATGTGGTAACTGCTGCCAGAGTAATGTGTGGTACCAGACAAAACTATCCCAGCAGCTGAAGTGTCAAGAGTGTTGTTCTTGCTCCCAGTGAGCTTTGGGCTGATTTGTAGCCTGTACAATCTCAAAGCTGTCTCGCATCTGACTGAAAAAGCCTTTCAGTCATCTTTCGCAGCCTCCCGCAGCCTTCCCAGCACAGTGCTTGAGCCACAGTCGGATCCATCTTCCCTTGTGCAGTTCTTCAGCTGCACTCAGGCTTTTGGGGGTTTCCCCTTCATTAATCGAGCTGGCCAGTAATTAAGTTGATGCTAACTGCTGCTATTCAGGAGATGAGGTCACTGAGCATGGTCGTTTCCAAGGCGGGATTAAGAAGCTCCTGGGAACACACTGTTTGTTAGCGTTTTTCCCTGTTTAGGCAGGGTTCAGTGCCCCTCTGTTGTGTCAGTTCTGTGCTCTCTTCCTTGCCCCTCCAGAATGTGATCGATGGGGACCTGTGTGAGCAGTTCAACTCTATGGAGCCGAACAAACAGAAGAATGTGGCCGAAGAGCTGGACCGGACCCCACCCGAGGTGTCCAAGAAGCTGGAAGACATCCGCACACGTTACGCTTTCTGAGCGGCAGCTGGCAGGAGCAGAGCTGCTCGCTGGGCTCCTATGGATGCTCTTCCAAACACATTTGGGAGGAGGAATGTGCGTGCTTTCTCCCTTTTTAAATGTTGGTTTGCTCCTTTTGGTTTATGTTTCAAAGTAATGTGATTCCAGTAAATGCAGTATCAGATGTTAGGTCTCCCAACACATCCCACTGCTTATGTGAAGGCTCCTGATGTTTTGGCTGCCAGCCAGAGATTTCCTCTTGGATAGCGCCCAAGGAAGGGCGCACAGTGGCTGTTGGCGCCATCTCCTTGTCCCACCCTTGAGGATGTGGGAGCCCAAGGGTGTCTTTGTGCTGACCTAGCAGAATGCCCTGTAGGGCAGATCCAACTGAGCTTTTGTGAAATGCAATGGGTTTTGCAATTTCCCAGTGTTTTGGTAAAAGAAATGGCTGTGGCTGCCAGGCTGGGCGAGTGGCGAGAAGCTTTGGGCTTTCACTAGCCCTGGGAGCAGCCGGTGGGAAGCCAGGGTGTGTGGAGGGTGTTACTGTCACACTTGTCTTGAGTGTTTTGTTCGGAATTGCAAGGGGATTTTGGACTCCCCCTGACTGTTTTCTCTGTAAATAGAGTTTTGTACAATGTTGACTCTCTGGGGGTGGGGAAGAGCGAGGCCTGAGTCTGGGACTTGATTTGTTTCATAATACCATTGGCAAGAGCAGTGTCTCCAGGCTGTGACTGTGAGCAGCACATGAAGAATAAAAGCCTGTTTTTTCACTAGCCGGGCTCTGGGACTCCTCTCCTTCACAGCAGCTGTTGCTGACCTGGCTGGAGCAGGGGGTTGGAGGAATGTGCACACCCTCAGCCCCACACCCTGCGTGGATGCTGCAGCTGGCCCCAAGCACAGCGCCGTGTCCTGCAGCCGGAGCTGCTGCTCTCCAGCGTCGCTCTGCCACGGGACGCGTGCAAAGCGAGGTACAGGGAGAAAGGGAGGAAAGGAAGGATCATTCCCTCGCAGCTACTGTTTCTCCAGCCCTTCCAGGGAATGGCTGCTGCCCTGCAGTGTGGCTGCAGCCCTGGGAGGAGCAGCTGGCTGCCAGGGTAGCTGGGGGAGTGTTGCCCCTTGCTGGCTGCGAGGGCTTGCAGCTGGAGCTTGCCCATGCAGCAGGTGTTTCTGTCTCAGCTTTGGTCCTGGCTTGCTTCTGCCAGTGGATTTGTCTGCAGAGCTGGAGACTTCCCTTGGTGCTTGTCACTCCATGAAGGAGCATGACCTCCCGGCCCAGGGCTCAGGAAGGTGGGTGGCTACCAGCCCAGTGATGCACTCGAAGTGACCAGGCTGTGAACTCTCCGGCCTGTGTGCTGCATGAGGTGAATCGCAGAATCATAGAATCACTTGGTTGGAAAAGACCTTTGAGATCATTGACTCAAACCACACCTGCCCACTACCGAAGGAGATCCCTGAGCACCTCATCTCCCATCTTAAATACCCAAATCACCTCCCTCTGGCAGCCTCTGCTGGTGCCTGAGACCCCTTTTGGTGAAGTCATTTTGGTGATGCCTAATCTGAACCTGCCCTGGTGCAACTTGAGGCTGTTTCCTCTTGTACTTTTGGGCACAGAGACCAACCACAACCTCTCTACAACCTCTCAGGGGTCTGTAGATGGTGATAAGATCTCCCCTCAGCCTTCTTTTTAGGTGAAACAACCCCCTGTCCCTCAGCCATCAATCATGGTTTGGGGCTTGGTCTCCAGCTCCTTCCCCAGCTTCATTCACCTCTGGACGTGCTCCTCGCTGTCTGCCTTGTGGGAAGGGGCACTATACTGAACACAGGATTCAAGATGTTCCCTCCTGCTCTGTCCTTGGCCTCCTCTGCTCCTGCTGCCGCTTGTCCCTGCGGGGCCCTGTTGGCAGGGATTTACCCACCGCTGCTCCCTTTGGCACCCAGGTCTTCTCCCCACCCATCCTCTGCCTGCGGGCAGAGGGCTCCCTGCTCCCTTCCTGGGAATGGCTGTGACAAGACAGCGGTAAATAAAAACACAAGGAGTCCAGCCTGGGCTTGTCAGGGATCTGGGGCTCCCTGTTTTCCTGGTCCTTCCCCTCGATGCGACGCCTGCTCCGGGTTTGGGGAGTGCTTCCAGGAAAGCTTCTGCAGAACTTGCTGCTGGGTGTGTCAGTAGCCCTAAGGGTGAAATCACATTTCGGGGAAGCTCAGGCTGTTCCCGAAATGCTTCCAAGGAAAAGGTTTTCCTTCCTTCGCTGGGCCCTCATGAATAAGCTGTTTCCAGCACAAGGTAAAGCCTGGGAGCGGGGTGAGCCCCAGAATGGAGGAATTAATGGGATATTCTGGGAGTGGGGTGAGCCCCAGCTTAGAGGAAGTGGTGGGATGCTCCAGGAGGAGCTGAGCCCCTTCATCCACCAGCCTCCAAGCTGTGGCCACACCACAGGGGTTTTCTCCCAGTCCTCCTGGTCCAACCACAGCCGCAGGGCTCTGCGATCTTGCTGATGCACATGGGAGCAAAGCCAAATGCTGGGGCTATTTGCCTTGATCTTGCACCAGGGGTGATTTCCAGCCCGGCAAAGCCAAGGAGGGCAAACTGCCTCCAGCTCAGTGCCGCGTGGCTCTGTGCTTCCCCTTCTCTTCCTCACCTCATCCCGGCTGCCAAGCTGATGGCTACGTGGGCAGGGAATGCTATTAAATGGCTTCCTCTAACGCCTGCAGCAGCTGCGGGCAAAATCCCTGCGGACACGGAGAGAGGAACCGGACCAGCTCTTTCCCCTGCTTGGTGCTGAGCATCTGTCCTCCAGGCTGGGGCTGGGAGGGAGGCGAGAGCGGTGCCCGGGATCTGGCCTGGGCCAGGGGGAGCTTGGCAGGGGAGCCACCCCGGCCCTGTCTCCATGCCAGGGGAATCCCAGCGCGCTCTCCTCGCATGCAGAAGCACATTCCTTCCCACGCGTTTCCCTGGGAGCGCTGACCCGCTCTTTGATAGCCGGTTTCTCTCGCCGACCCCTTGGCCGCCCGGCAGCCCCGAGCACAGGGGTGGCCGCCTCTCCCAAGGGCATTTTTGGAGCGGCAGAGGGAACAGTGTCCCATCCTCCCTGTCCCCACTGCTGGCAGCGATTCAGCCTTGGAGCATCCTGAGAAACCGCTGCAGGCTTGGGCCGGAGGGAGCAGGAGTCCTGCTGGCCTGGAGACACCCAGGGATCCCCCAGTCCCTCTGGAATCGGCTGCGTGGACCCCCTGCCCTCAGCTTGGCTCTCGCACTGGCACTTGCTGGGAGAGGTTGGTCTGACCCCCTACTTTGAGTCACCCAAAATGCATCCCTGGATAAGCACCTTGGGGACACCTAGCTGAGCACCTGGGGGACACGCAGCTGGATTTGCTGAGTACCTTGGGGACACCCAGCTGAGCTAGCGGAGCACCTTGGGGACACCTAGCTGAGCACCTGGGGGACACGCAGCTGGATTTGCTGAGTACCTTGGGGACACCCAGCTGAGCTAGCGGAGCACCTTGGGGACACCTAGCTGAGCACCTGGGGGACACGCAGCTGGATTTGCTGAGTACCTTGGGGACACCCAGCTGAGCTAGCGGAGCACCTTGGGGACACCTAGCTGAGCACCTGGGGGACACGCAGCTGGATTTGCTGAGTACCTTGGGGACACCCAGCTGAGCTAGCGGAGCACCTTGGGGACACCTAGCTGAGCACCTGGGGGACACGCAGCTGGATTTGCTGAGTACCTTGGGGACACCCAGCTGAGCTAGCGGAGCACCTTGGGGACACCTAGCTGAGCACCTGGGGGACACGCAGCTGGATTTGCTGAGTACCTTGGGGACACCCAGCTGAGCTAGCGGAGCACCTTGGGGACACCCAGTCGGGCTAGCTGAGCACCCTGGGGACACCCAGCCGGGCTAGCTGAGCACCTTGGGGACACCCAGCCGGGCTAGCTGAGCACCCGGTTACCGATCACCCCGAGGTTACCCATGAGCCCGGGGACAGGTCAGGGGTTCCCGGTCACCCCGGGGCCGCCCAGCCCCGAGCTCCCGAGCCCCCCCGGCCCCCCATTCCGGGTGCGGGGCGGTCTCTCGGTNTGCGGGGGTCGGAGCTGCAGGGGCTGTGGAGCTGGGGGCGCGGGGGTCGTGGCTACGAGGGTCCGGGCAGGGGGCTACGGGAGATGCGGGGCTAGGGGCGTGTGGGTCAGAGTTGCAGGAGCTGCAGGGGATGCGGGGGTCTGGGATGCCGGGCTGGGGGCTTGAGGGGCTTAAGGATGCAGCGGTCGGAGCTGCAGGAGCTTCAGGGGTCTGTGAGGCTGGGGGCGTGGGGATCGGGGTAGGGGGTTGCGGGAGCTGCGGGATTGGGGGTGCGGGGGTCGGAGCTGCAGGGGCTGTAGGGGCTGCAAGAGTCAGGGATGTGGGGGGTGCGGGAGTCAGGAATGTGGGGCTGGGGGCTTGAGGGACTCAGGGATGCGGGGTCAGAGGTGCGTGGGTCAGAGATGTGAGGCTGGGGGCTCCAGGGGCTCAGGGATGCAGGGGTCGGAGCTGCAGGGGCTGCGGGGCAGAGGGCGTGGGGGTCAGGGCTGCNGGGTGGAGGGGTCGGAGTGGCGGGGGCGGGGGGGCAGGGGGGGTGGGGGTCAGGGGTGCGGGGAGCGAGGATGCAGGGGATGTGGGGCTGGGGGCTCCAGGGGCTCAGGGATGCAGGGGTCGGGGGTGCAGGAGCCTCAGGGTCTGTGGGGCCGGTGCCGTGGGGGTCGGGGCTGCGAGGGTCGGGGCAGGGGGCTGCGGGAGCTGTGGGCTGAGGGCGCGGGGGTCTGGGCTGTGGGAACTGCAGGGGCTGCGAGGCTCAGGGTTGCAGAGTTATGGGCTTCAGGGGCTCAAGGATGTGGGGGGTCGGAGCATCAGGGGCTGCGAGCATCAGGGCAGGGGGCTGCGAGAGCCGCGGGAGCTGTGGAATTGGAGGCGTGGGGGTCGGAGCTGCAGGGCTGGGGGCATTGGAGTCGGGGCTGCAGGAGCTTCAGAGGCTGTGGGGGTCGGGCAGGGGGCTAGGGGGTCACAGCCGGGGGGGTCAGGTCTGCGGGGCTCCCTCCTCACTCGAGGGGACACGGCAGGTGGGTCGCTCATGGTGGGGACAGCGGGTGGCCCCTCTACGTGGGGACGTGGGATGGCGACACGGCCTGGGACACACTTTGCTCAGGGACGCGATGTGGGGACATGGGAGGGACCCCGCTTGTACCAGGTGGTGTCGTGCCCCTTTGCGGGGGGATGTGTGATGGGGACACGGCGTGGGACACGGTGTGGCCTCTTCTGTGTGTGCCACTCTGCGTGGAGACACAGCGATCCCACCGCTGAGGAGTGGGGACACGCTGCTGTCCCCTTCCTGTGGGGTGACAGGGTGGGGATGTGGCACAGCCCCCCTGGCTGGGGCACGGGGACACGCTGTGTCCCCCTCTGTGTGGGGACACGCTGGGAGGTGACCCGGCCGCTTCGCCAGCCCCATCTCCCAGCACTCCCTGCCCGAGCTGAGACCGGACAAACCCATCGCCGGGATAACGGGGCTGGGCTGGGTCTCCCCACCCTGAAAATCCCCCAGGGCGGCGCTGGGGAAAGCCTGGTCGCCCTGCCCCGAGCGGGACGCGGGCACCTGCAGCTCCACGGGCACCCGGAGCCGTCCCTGTCCCGCAGCCCCGGGCACGGAGCGGGTGCCCTGCGGGGGCTGCAGCCGGGGTCTCTCCCCCCAGATCCCCTCTTGCAGCGCAGGGGGGTCCCACGCAACCGGAGGGCGTCCTGCCGGCACCCCGCGACGGCCCTGGGAGCAGCCGGAGAGGAGAAGCCAGCGGGGACGGAGAGGGACTGATCGCCACCCATGGCAGGGGGCGGCTGCCCGGGGCTACAGGAGAGCGGCGCAGCGCCCGGGACATGCGCCCGTCCCTCAGCCCCTCGCCGCACACGCCGCTGCCCGGGAGGCTCCCGCCGAGCCCGGGCCATGTAGGTGCAGCCCAGACTCTGCCGCCGGCCGCCGTCGCCATGCGGCAGGGCTACGCCGCCGTCCTCTGTGAGTCCCGCTCGGGGTTACGGGGCAGCCTCGGGGGTCACCGGGCACGGGGGCTGATGCCACTTGCTGTCGCTCGCCCAGGTGTCCTGGCGGTGCTGGGGCTGGAGGCCGCTGCGCCCGGAGAATGCGAACTGACCCGCCTGCTGCAGGACAAGCTGCAGTACGAGATGCGCCTGCAGTACATGGTAACCCCGGGGCTGGGGGGACATGGGGTGTCGCAGAGCCCGAGGTAGCTCTGGGGGTGCATGTGGGCAGGGGCTGGGAGCCGGGGGGGTGATTTATTTTTATTTACTGGAGGCAACTGGTGCCAAATGGTGTCCAGAGCCGCTCGTGCTGGTTCATGGGGGAGACCTCGTTGCTCTCTACAACTAACTGAAAGGAGGTTATAGAGAGGAGGGTAATGGCCTCTTCTCCCAAGTGACAGGGGATAGGACAAGAGGGAATGACCTCAAGCTGTGCCAAGGGAGGTTCAGGCTGGACATCAGGAAAACATATGTCATGGAAAGGGTTGCTGGGCACTGGCAGAGGCTGCCCAGGGACGGGGTTGATTCACCTTCCCTGGAGGTGTTTAAGGGATGGGTGGACGAGGTGCTGAGGGACATGGTTTAGTGTTTGATAGGAATGGTTGGACTCAGTGATCAGGTGGGTCTTTTCCAACCTGGTGATTCTGATTCTATGATCTACTGTGGTTGACCGCATCAAAGGGCTTTTCCACGGGTTCCCTGGGGTCACACTGAAGGATGTTGTCTCACTTTACTCTTCTCCACCTTGTCAGAAACACTACTTCCCCATTGACTACATGGTCCAGGTCCAGTATGAAGAGGTGCTGAGGCCAGCGAACATCACCCGCCTGGTAGGATGGCAGCAGGGGACATCCCTGGGATGGGGACAGCCCCGGGACCCGCAGGGACAGTGTGAGTCTCACCCAAGGGCACCCTCTTCCCCGCAGCGCAATGGGACAGTGTCGGAGGCAGCGTTGCGGTACCTCTGGTTCCATGTCAGCTCCCAGGCGGTGCTGAGGATCCACGAGGTGCTGCCAGAGAAGCACCCGTCCTGGAAGTACACCCGGGAGCTGTGCCAGCTCTTCGACGCCTTGGGCAAGGAGTACAGCAAGTACCGGCAGGTGAGGAGGCACGGGGGCTCCCTGACCCCCAGCCTGGCTGCACGCTCACATGCAGCCTTGCACCCCCTTGCAGGGGTGGCACCCAGCGCCCGTGCATGCAAACACTTGTGGTGTGATGTGTGTGCACATGCAATGGGTGAACGCACCAGTGTGCAAACATGTGTGGTGTGTGTGCTCACAGGAGGGGTGAGCACCCAGCGCCCGTGCATGGGAACACATGTGGTGTGTGCAAATGCGATGTGTGAGCACCCGATGCCTGTGCATGCAAACACACGCAAACCTTCCCTGGAGGTCTTTAAGGGATGGGTGGACGAGGTGCTGAGGGGCATGGGTTAGTGTTTGATAGGAATGGTTGGGCTCAATGATCCGGTGGGTCTCTTCCAACCATGTTGTTCTATGATTCTAGGATTCTATGCACATGCCATTTGCATGCACATGTGGTGTGTGCACATGCCATGTGTGAGCACCCGATGCCCGTGCATGCAAACCCGCAGTGCATGCTTCCATGGTGCAGGCACAGATGTGGGGAGGTGCCCCTAGGCAGGGGCACCTGGGGAGAGCCAGACTCTGGCAGGCACAGGTTGGCACTCGGAACGTGGGGCCATGGGGTGCCCCACATCTGGCATTGGTGGTTCAGTGGTAGAATTCTCGCCTGCCACGCGGGAGGCCCGGGTTCGATTCCCGGCCAATGCAACAGCTGCAGTTTTTGCACCCCGGTGACATTTTGGGGGCTGCCTGGACCCCTGTGTGGACACTCAGTGCCCTGGCAGCGCATCCTTGGTGGAGCAGAGCCTGTGCCCTCGGCTGCATTGTGACAACAAGGGTCCTGGCTGCCCTGGAGGATACTGGGTTTGTGGCAGCGACCATCCCTGGCTTGGTGGCAGTGATCGGGCTCTGCTTTTGTGGCAATGCCAGTCCATGGCTGGGCAACAATAAGTCAGCTGGGCTCAGGAGTGTCCCTCGTTTAGTGTCTGTGTGGGTCTCTGGCTCTGTGGCAGTGAGCTCAGGGTCAGATGGTTTTAGGTGCTGGGCAAGGCTGTCTTGTCACTGCCAGGTCACCAGTACAGAACTGCAAGTTATCTGAGCTGTCCAGTGCCCTGGGGCACATGTTGCAGCCCGTGGAGCAGGGCCGTGGAGATGCTCCACATCTGGCATTGGTGGTTCAGTGGTAGAATTCTCGCCTGCCACGCGGGAGGCCCGGGTTCGATTCCCGGCCAATGCAACAGCTGCAGTTTTTGCACCCCAAAGGACCCTTTGGCAGCTCTCTCTCGGATGGCACCTTGGCACCAGCTCTGTCCCCGCTGCCGGGCTGCCCCGGCTCTGCAGTGGCAGCACTGGCGCTGTAGGGGCTGTGCCTGCTGTAGTGGCCTTGGGGACAGGGAGAGGAGCTACTCTGGGGACAGACACTCTGCACCCTCCCCGTGGGCACTTTGGCAGCTCCAGATGGGCAAAAACCTCCAGCTGCTGCTTTGGAGGGGGGTGGAACCTAGTTGAGATGTTTTGGTGATGGGGAGTGTCTCTGCTGGTGGCACTGGGGATGCTGGATGCAGCCCAATTTATAGAATCATGGAATGGTTTGGGTGGGAGGAGACCTCAAAGTCCATCCAGTTCCAAGCCAACTGCCATGGGCAGGGACACCTCCCANTGCTCCACATCTGGCATTGGTGGTTCAGTGGTAGAATTCTCGCCTGCCACGCGGGAGGCCCGGGTTCGATTCCCGGCCAATGCAACAGCTGCAGTTTTTGCACCCTGGTGACATTTTGGGGGCTGCCTGGACCCCTGTGTGGACACTCAGTGCCCTGGCAGCGCATCCTTGGTGGAGCAGAGCCTGTGCCCTCGGCTGCATTGTGACAACAAGGGTCCTGGCTGCCCTGGAGGATACTGGGTTTGTGGCAGCGACCATCCCTGGCTTGGTGGCAGTGATCGGGCTCTGCTTTTGTGGCAATGCCAGTCCATGGCTGGGCAACAATAAGTCAGCTGGGCTCAGGAGTGTCCCTCGTTTAGTGTCTGTGTGGGTCTCTGGCTCTGTGGCAGTGAGCTCAGGGTCAGATGGTTTTAGGTGCTGGGCAAGGCTGTCTTGTCACTGCCAGGTCACCAGTACAGAACTGCAAGTTATCTGAGCTGTCCAGTGCCCTGGGGCACGTGTTGCAGCCCGTGGAGCAGGGCCGTGGAGATGCTCCACATCTGGCATTGGTGGTTCAGTGGTAGAATTCTCGCCTGCCACGCGGGAGGCCCGGGTTCGATTCCCGGCCAATGCAACAGCTGCAGTTTTTGCACCCCAAGGGACCCCAGGGGGCTGCTCTCTCGGATGCCACCTTGGCACCAGCTCTGTCCCCGCTGCAGGGCTGCCCAGGCTCTGCAGTGGCAGCACTGGTGCTGTAGGGGCTGTGCCTGCTGTAGTGGCCTTGGGGACAGGGAGAGGAGCTACTCTGGGGACAGACACTCTGCACCCTCCCCGTGGGCACTTTGGCAGCTCCAGATGGGCAAAAACCTCCAGCTGCTGCTTTGGAGGGGGGTGGAACCTAGTTGAGATGTTTTGGTGATGGGGAGTGTCTCTGCTGGTGGCACTGGGGATGCTGGATGCAGCCCAATTTATAGAATCATGGAATGGTTTGGGTGGGAGGAGACCTCAAAGTCCATCCAGTTCCAAGCCAACTGCCATGGGCAGGGACACCTCCCACTGGATAAGAGGCTCCAGGCCCCATCCAACCTGGCCTTGAACACCTCCAGGGATGGGGCAGCCACAGCTTCTCTGGGCAACCTGGGCCAGAGCCTCCCCACCCTCATAATGAAGAATTTCTTCCTAGTGCCTAATCTAAGCCTTCCCCCATCAAATTTAAAGCCATTCCCCTGGTCCTATCACTCCAGGCCATCATAACAAGTCCCTCCCCGGTTTTCCTGGAGCCCTTTCCACACTGGAAGCTGCTCTAAGGTCTCCCCGGAGCCTTCTCGAGGCTCAGAGCCAGGTGGAGGTGCTGGGGCTGCTTTGGCTGCTCTGGCCACAACCAGCCCCAGG
>WAAB01004431.1:0-19010 GCA_013389865.1 Piaya cayana | reverse complement strand
AGTCCCCATCCCTGGAGGTGCTTTGAAAGCCAGGCAGACAAGGTGCTCAAGAATGGTTTAGCAGTGGACACGTACGGTTGGACTCAGTGACCACAAAGGTCTTTTCCAACCAAATGATTCTCTGATTTCCAAATGATTCTCTCATTTTCCAAATGATTCTCTGATCTTCTGCTCTGAAATCCACTCCCTAGCCTCCTCTGCCATCCCTGGAGGGGAAAAGCAGGAGAGCTCCCAGCACTGCTTCCCTCAGCTCACTTGTCTCAGGTGAGCTCTGCTTTTAGCTCCTTGGAACTAAACCTGTCTGCATCCCAGATGGATGTGACTTCTCAAGAGGTATTTGCTCGGCAAGAGGCATAAATCCACTGCTCTTCACATCACTCCGGGTGGGATAAAATATTCTGTGTCTGTCTATTTAAACATCTTACGTTAATACCATGAAATGTTTGTTCAACTTATATTATTCTTTCAGCTCTGAAGCGCTAAATGCTCGCAGGCATGTCAGGGTACAGCAAATCCACGGCTACAGATGCTGCATCTAAACAGAACTCAGGCAGAGTGGGCAGGGATATTCCTGGAGGAGGGGACGGATGATATTTTCCAGCAGTGGGGCCATAGCTGGGAAGGGCTTATCAAAACAGTAAATAGCTGCTGTCACAGACACTTGCGTAACTGCTTGGGTTTCCCCATCGTTATTAGTTTAGGCTGTTGCTTCTCCCTGCTTTGGTAAAGAGGAGGTAACCAGTAAGGAGTGCTGGTTCGAGGAGGAGAGGGGACTCTGTTAAATACAAGGGGCTCACAGCAGGTGGAATCATCCTGAGTTTGAGTCACTGATGCATCCCAGGCAAGAGAAGTAGGACCAATCCTCCCTGGTTTTGTGAGGGAATCATAGAATCACCAGGTTGGAAGAGACCCATCGGATCATCGAGTCCAACCATTCCCACCAATCTCTAAACCATGTCCCTCAGCACCTCATCCACCTGTCCGTTAAACCCCTCCAGGTTAGGTNCCTTCCCCAGCTTCGTTGCTCTTCTCTGGACTCGCTCCAGAGCCTCAACATCCTTCTTGTGGTGAGGGGCCCAGAACTGACCCCAGGATTCGAGGAGCGGTCTCACCAGTGCTGAGTCCAGAGGGAGAAGAACCTCCCTGGCCCTGCTGGTCACCCCATTTCTGATCCAAGCCAAGATGCCATTGGCCTTCTTGGCCCCCTGGGCCACTGCTGGCTCATGCTCAGCTGCTGTCAACCAGCACCCCCCGATCCTTATCCTCCAGGCAGCTTTCCAACCAGGCTTTTCCCAGTCTGTAGCTCTGCTTAGGAATCATTTTCTCCAGGCCCAGAAAGCCCTTTCCCTGCTGCCAGGATGGTCAGCGAGAGGGTTTCTTGGGAGGTGTCTGACACCAGCCACGGTTTGTGCCTTGCTGGGGTGCAGTTTCACCTCTCATGGAAGACCACAGCGTGGGACAGACGGGGAGGATTCATTTCACGTCCCCTTTGCAGGGTACCCACCTCCCCATCTGGGCTGCACAGCCCTTGAGTGTAGTCTCTGCACCTTCAGCCCTCAACAAATAAGAGATTTATAGTCAAAAAGACCTTGGAAGGATGGTTCTTTTCCTTGACGGAAGAGTGCAAGAGAAAAAAAAATATAGCCAGGGCGTGCCCCATCCATCTGTCACTGAGGAAATAAGTCCATCCTCCTATAATTTAATGCCATCATTCACTGGGACCAGAGGCTGAGATCAAGGCTGCTTACTTGGAGTGGTACCTAAGGCCGTGTTTTGTCAGACGCACAGGCAGGAGCAGTGACAGCCAAATAAATGACTCTGTCGAGATCCCTCGGGAGCATGTGCTGTCCTCCAAGAGCAAGAAATTGTCTCCAAAACGCTCAGCAAGGAGCCCTCCAGCTACGCGGGGAGTAAGTTGCTGGCAGAGGGCGTACAAGGATCTCCTTAAAAGCCAGGGAATAAGTTCAAGAGAGAATATTTCAGAGAAAAAAATCAGCCAGTTTGCCTGGAGCCGCAAAGGAATCCCATACTCGTGGATTAAGGTGGCACTGGGAAGAGAGCTAGCACTGTGACGAGTGCAGGGGGGGGGCGCAGGCTCAAACCGTGACTCTGAGTTCTGCTAATCCTTGTTTAGCTTCCCCTCTAGTTCTCCTTGGCCACATTTAACCTTGTGTTTTTTTTTTTTTTGAGAAAACTTGAGCTGCTTTTTCTCCCTCTGAATCACCTTTTGAGTACTTAAAGGGGGCTACAAGTCAGCTGGGGAGGGGTTCTTTAGCAAGGAGGGCAGCGACAGGATGAGGGGAGACAGTTTTCAGCTGGAAGAGGGGAGATTGAGGTGAGATCTTAGGGAGAAATGTTTTGCTGTGAGGGTGGGGAGGCCCTGGAACAGGTTGCCCAGAGCAGTGGTGGCTGCCCCATCCCTGGAGGGGTTCAAGGCCAGGTTGGATGGGGCTTGGAACCCCTGATCCAGTGGGAGGTGTCCCTGCCCATGGCAGGGGTGGGACTGGATGGGCTTTGAGGTCCCTTCCAACCCAAACCCTTCTACGGTTCTATCATTCCAGGGCACGTGGCACCAGGGTCAGGAGGCCAGAACACTCATCTGACACGTGTACCAAGAAGCAGAACTGGCCTGCAAGCAGCAGGGACCTTCCCGCTGCTGCTTCGGCTGGGCACGCTTCCAAACCAGAGCGACGCGTCAGCTGACGGGTTCTCACTCCGGCAACCAGCTCTGATGCTGCCATCAGAGATGTCTCTATTGAAGCGAGCAAGAGAAGCAGATGGTCTCGCAGTCAGCGCCTCCATAAATGTGAGTGGTTGCAGCCATAAAAGCAAACTGCTATAAAGGGAGGTTGCTAAGCTTTCCTTCCAAGCATTATTGCTCCACTTTTCCTCATGAGGCATGGTGACCCTCTTCCAAAGAAAGGGCGTAAATCATCGCTTATTTTTTTTTCCTTTAATTCCTGGATGTGCTGAGTATTGTGTAATAAATGATGCCGCTTGCTGTAAAAGATAATTCAGACATTGCTCTGCCAGCCTTTCGAATCCCGATGGCGCAGGTGACGGGAGGATTCACTTAATCTTCCTGGTATTGTTCGCATCACCCAGGAGCGTGTTGGTAAATGCAGCGAGATGAGCGACTGGGCTTCTCTGCAGATGAGCAGGGGATTTTTAGGATGCCAAAGCTGTCAGGAACACACAGATCCCAGCCAGTCCCAGTCCCAGCCTCTCTCAGACAGCTCAGGCTCTGAGCAGGTACACGTACCAGCCCCTCATTACTGGGGGCTTGTCTACACACCATGTCTCTGAAAGCTAAATTGGAGTAACTAAATCTAAACTGGATTAAAAAGCCCTAAAATTCTGCAGAAAACTCTCATTCAGAACTGAAGCTGCCTTAATTCAGTTTAATTTACTCCCAAACGCTACTAAATAAGGCCATTTAAATTGTCCTTCATTAGCATAAGTGGTCCCATATAGGCATTTCTAGATGAGGTTTAATTAGCCCATTTTTAAAGGCAAGTTAACTGCCTTCAACTTCCGTAGGTTGACGAGCCAGGTCCCAGCTCGTTTGCTGACGAGGCTTCTGATGGAGAAGGGCTAGCGATGGGTTTGTAGCCCTGGCATCTCTTCCCAAGGAACCGGCGCGAGGCCAGCTCCCTCCTCGCCAGCAGAGAATCAGATCCTCGAACAGCACCTATTCCGACTGCGTTAAATGCATGAGATGAAAGGCTTAGCCAGAGGATGAGCTCTTCCTTTAAAATCTGGGACAGGAAAGTGGTAATCCCTGGAAAAATCCCTAGGAAAAGGTCGTGCCAGGTTTTCAAAGAACACGTTCGTGTGCAAGGACTGGAGGGAACTGGAAGGAGATGGAGGACGGGTAAGGACAGAGCCCATCTCCGTGACAGGGATGTCGCCCCTGAAGGCTTTTATCCCTCATTTTGCTCACTAGAAGCCTCATTTTGGGAAGAGAAACCCCTTCAGCAGCATGAGGGTTGCAGCTGGGCTCACCCTGCGCTCTAGCATCTGGCCTTGCCTCCCCCTCGTTCGCACAAGTTCCTCCCTAGGAAAGACCCGGCACATGCGTGCGCTGCAGGGGGATTTCCAACCCTTTCCTGTGGGCGCAGCCGTCTCACAGATGGACGGAGGCACGAGCATTGCTCAGCAGCCCAGAAGTACTAGAGCAGAGAAGGGACAAGGCCTCTGCTGGCTCATGTTCAGTCACCGTCGACAAATACTCCCAGGTCCTTCTCCTCCTGGTAGCTTTCCAGCCAGGAAACCCACTGCTGTCTTAGCGTTGCCTCCTGCCCAGCCCAGCACTCCCCAGTCCCCAAAAAAGCACCACGGGGATCAGGATTGCGGCCCCCCAACACCATCCAACCCCACCAGCCCTGCAGAACAAACATCCGATGGCTACGAGGTGAGATCGTGACCTCTGGTGCACAACACAACATCTCGGCTGTGCAAGATGCCTTCCCCAAAACCAAGTGGTGGTTGTTGGCACCTGGACATGGGAGCAGGCTGGGCAAGGCATAAAGTGCTTCTGCAAAAACCCATGGAGATGCTCAGGACCCTTAGGAAATCCATTAGATGGTTCTTGGCGTGTTTCTGATAGATTTGGTGCTATTTAGGCTCCTCTGGATATGGGTCCCCTCCCTCCTTTCAGCCAGATTCTCTGTTGTGCAGCTCCTCCAGCATTTTCTGATTCAGGACAACTCACTGCTCCAAACCAAATGATAACGGGCTGCTGTGGTCACAGTTTTCTGCAGGACATTGTTCCCCAGGCAGCAGCTTTACTGAAATCCTGCTGAATGTGAGAGCCCAGGGAGAGCTGAGAGGGGCCAAGACCTCCAGATGCACTGGGAAGGAGCAGGAGGGCAACTAGCTGCTGGAAACCACCACACAGATGGTGCAACACAAGCTCCAGGGCAGAGATGTCATTGTCCCGGTGTCCCTGAAGACACTCCAGGTTCATTAGCACAAAGAATTGAACCATGATCCCTCCACCTCCATGATGCAGAGTGGGGCAGGTCAATAGACTTTCAAATCACACCAGTTAATCATAGAATCATGGAATGGTTTGGACTGGAAGGCACCTCAAAGGCCATTCAATCCCAGAGTTTCTTGCCTTGGAAGCCACAAGGAGCCTTTCCCAGGCTGTTGGCATTGGCACTGTGGGACATCTCTGCTCTTCCAGCCCCTCGCCCCCTGCAAGGGATCCAACCTGGTGAAGAAACAAAGGCTCCCACCTTGTGCTTTTGCATCAGTGGTCCTAGCAGAGGCTTTGTTGTGGAAATCTTCATATCCTCAGATGCAACCTCTGCAACAGCCTTCACGATGCCAAAAAACTGAAGCAAACTTTCTCTTCAAAGCAATTTGCCAATGCACATACAAGAAAAAAGGTAACCCTTGGGCGTTTTGAGGTGTGGCCAGCATAGGACCCCTTTGACTTTCAGGGTGGAGAAGCCGACAGACCCTCACCCTTATCCTGATTTCTCTTTTTAGCAGATCAAAACAGGCAGCATGCGGTTCTGTCACTGCTCTCACTTTACATCCAGCTTTGTGGCTCTTACTAGTGGTATTTCCTATAAAAAGCACATCTGTGGCCATGCCCTTTGGTGCAATAGGCTTCAGCCTGGAAGCAAAAGCACACAAACAATGTGAAATTCATGCTGACTGGAGTAGATTCCAAGGGAAAGAAGAGTTGGGAAAGCACCTACTTAACTACTGACTAAGGATATTATCGCTGATCTGAATCTAGCCTCTGTGTGTGTGTTGCTGTTGAGTACACAGTGCGGTTTCAGACACGGCCAGAGACAAGAAAAAATGATTGTTTCAGGGTAACCACAAGGAAGATGAATGCAAATGTATTCCTGTAACTGGGAGAGTTCCCTTGCTCTTAAGCCGGGCTCTGCTACATGGCCTCGGGGAAGCAAATTTGCAACTACCTTCATTAAATTGTTTAGGAATGATAAAGCAGAAGCCAGAGACGGTAAGATCTGTGCGCATTGTGCAACGTTAATCCGATTCCTGCAGCTGCGCACAGTCTGCAAGGGCGGCTTGAGCGAACAGTCAAGGCACTGGTGGCTGATACATCCTTCTGGTCAGCTCTTATCTCCTCTAGAAGCCCACGTTGATAAGCTTCCACCAGATGAATCGCAGCCACCTGCATCACACGGAAACCAGAGAGGTGTGAGCCGTGTGTCCGACTCCAGCCTGGGTGGGCTCTGCTGGCACGGAAAGAGCCACCACAGCACGAGACCTCACTCTACCATGTCCATCCACCTCGGATGATGTGTCCAAGCTGGAAGTGCAGCTTGTACAGCACATAAAATACAGAGAGCATGGATGCTGATGTGCCTGGAGCTGGAGCTTGTGGTTGTGCATTCACACGTTCCTCTTGCTTCTGCTCAGCTGAGACAGCCACGGTGTGTTCTCAGTGTCTCCTCGGTGGCCACAAGGCTGTTCTGCCCATGGGACAAGACACCAACCTCTTCTCTGTCCCGTTCCCCACCCTTTCCAGTTTATCTTGCAAGTCTCCTCTGCTTTCCAACTGGACGCCGAGCGTGCTGGGGATGGAGTGACAATCCCTGATGGCTCTTAGGCCAAAGCCTGGTCTTTAACATAATGAGGGGCAGCAGGATGGTACCACCTTATGCCCCAGACTGGCTAGGGGACACATTCTCTCTCTCAGGAAGCACGGAGCGTGCATTTTGGAGCTCAGCAACTCTGCTACCCTTTAAAATCCACCTTTGATGGTGAGGGAAGGAAAAAAAGAGCCAGGGCTGGATAGTGAGTGGCTGAGCCAGCTGAAGACCAGGCTACCATGCTCTCCTGAGGTTGTGCCACATCCCCACTCTGCTCATACCCTGCTCGTATCCAGCAGGGTCTGTCCCAGGAGGAGACCGGGAAGCAGAAGGGAGCGTTTTCCTAAGGAGCATGGCTTGTCGGGGCAGACCTGCCCTTGTTGCAACACGACTGGCATGAACCTCGGGAGCTTGTGGCAGGGTCTGCTCCAGTGGTGGGGCTGGAACTGGAACAGGGGGGTGACGGGGCTGGAACCGAGACCAAGGGGCTGGGTGTTGGCAGGGCTGGAAAGGGACCAAGGGGACCAAGGAGCTGGGGGACAGCGGGGTTGGAACAGGACCAAGGGGACCAAGGTGGTGGGGATGAAAGAGGACTGGGGAGCTGGGGATGTTGCAGGGGCTGTTCCATGGGGCAGGTGGGGAGCAATGGGGCTGGGGATGGAGCAGTCCTCATTGCTCTCTACAACTACCTGAAAGGAGGTTGTGGAGAGGAGGGAGTTGGGCTCTTCTCCCAAGGGACAGGGGACAGGACAATAGGGAATGGCCTCAAGCTCCGCCAGNAGGAATGGTTGGACTCGATGATGCAAGAGATCTTTTCCAACCTGATGATTCTATGATAGGGGGTGACCAGGGGTCTGGAGTGGAGCAGAGGGAGACTGGGGGCTGGGATGGAGAAGGGGTAGACCAGGGGGGCTGGGATGAAAAATGGGGAGACTGGAGGGCTGAGATGGAACAGGGGGAGATGAGGAGGCTGGGATGGAGCAGTGAGAGACTGGGGGGTTCTGGGGAGGAGCAGGGGGAGACCAGGGGATGGGGTTGGAGCATGGGGAGACCAGGGGGGCTGAAATGGAACAGGGGGAGACTGAAGGACTGGGATGGTGCAGGGGGAGACTGGAGGGCTGGGGAGAAGCAAGGGGAGATTGGAGGGGCTGGGATGGAGCAAGGGGAGACCGGGGGGGGATAGGGGACTGGGATGGAACAGGAGGAGACAAGTGGGGCTAGGATGGAGCAGGGGAAGACTGGAGGACTGGGATGGAGCAGGGGGGGAGACTGGGGAGGGGCAAGGGGAGACTGAAGGAACTGGAGAGGAGTAAGGGGAGACTGGGGGGGGGCAAGGGGAGACGGAAGGAAGTGGAGAGGAGCAAGGGGAGACTGAGGGGCTGTGCTGGAGCAGGGGGAGACTGGAGGACTGGGATGGAGCAGGGGGGGAGACTGGGGAGGGGCAAGGGGAGACTGAAGGAACTGGAGAGGAGTAAGGGGAGACTGGGGGGGGGCAAGGGGAGACGGAAGGAAGTGGAGAGGAGCAAGGGGAGACTGAGGGGCTGTGCTGGAGCAGGGGGAGACTGGAGGACTGGGATGGAGCAGGGGGGGAGACTGGGGAGGGGCAAGGGGAGACTGAAGGAACTGGAGAGGAGTAAGGGGAGACTGGGGGGGGGCAAGGGGAGACGGAAGGAAGTGGAGAGGAGCAAGGGGAGACTGAGGGGCTGTGCTGGAGCAGGGGGCGGGGCGGGGCGGGGCAGGGGCGGGGCGGGAAGCGGTGGCGGCTCCTCCCCGTCCTCCTGCCCTTCCGCCCTGCGCGGCTGCCCCGGCCCCGTATAAAGCGGCGGCGCCGCCCGCCCCGCTCCGGCCCCATGGAGGAGCAGCGGCGGCCCCGGGGCGGTGGCACCACGGTACGAGGAGCGGGAAGGGGGGGACACACGGGTTGGGGTCCCGTCTTGGGTGGCTTTGGGGACCCGGGGTTGGGTTGAGGGGATGTAAGTCCAGGTGGCTTCGGGTTGGGGGGGGGGGCACGGGGTGGGTGGCTTCAGGGCCACAGGGTTGGGTTTGGGGAGTGTAATTCGAGGGGGTTTCGGATTGGAGAGGGGACGCTGGACAAGTGGATTTGGATCCTCGAGTTGGGGTTGGGGGGGTGTCCTGTCCCGGGTGGCTTTAGGGTCAAGAGGAGCGAGCGCAGGTGGCTTTGGACTAGGGGGGACATGTCAAAGGTGCCCTCAGGGCCTGGTGTGGGAGAGATGGGCCCTAGTGGCTTTGGGACCCCGGGGTTGGGGGGCTGGGGGGGGCATGGTGCAAGTCTGGGTGGCTTTGGGGTTAAGGGGAGTGAGCACAGGTGGTTTTGGACTAGGGGGGATGTGTCAAAGGTGGCCTCAGGTCCTGATGTGGGAGAGATGGGCCCTAGTGGCTTTGGGACCCCTGGGTTGGGATCTGGGGGGCTGAGGGGGCGTTGTGCAAGTCCAGGTGGCTTCGGGTTAGAGGGGGAACGTGAGATGAGTGGCTTCAGGGTTGAGGGGTGTAATTCGAGGGGGTTTGGGGTTGGAGAGGGGATGCTGGACAAGTGGCTTTGGATCCTGGAGTGGGGGTCCTGTCCCGAGTGCTTTGGGGTCAAGGGGAGCAAGTGCAGGTGGCTTTGGACTAGGGGGGACATGTCAAAGGTGGCCTCAGGGCTTGGTGTGGGAGAGATGGGCCCTAGTGGCTTTGGGACCCCGGGGTTGGGGGGCTGGGAGGGGTTGTGCAAGTCCAGGTGGCTTCAGGTTAGAGGGGGGACATGGGATGTGTGGCTTCAGGGCTACAGGGTTGGGTTTTGTGGTGTAATTCGAGGTGGTTTCGGATTGGAGAGGATGCTGGATAAGTGACTTTGGATCGTGATGGGGAGTCCTGTCCTGGGTAGCTTTGGGGTCAAGGGGAGTGAACCCAAGTGGCTTTGGACTAGGGGGGATGTGTCAAAGGTGGCCTCAGGGCTTGGTGTGGGAGAGATGGGCCCTAGTGGTTTTGGGATTGGGGGTCCTGGCTGGCTCTAGGGTGGACAGGACAGGTGACTTCAGGAGGAGAGGGTGTCCTGATCCAGATGGCTCTGGGACAGGAGGGCTGCCCTGAACTGGGTGGCTTCAGGGAAAACAAGGGGGGTGGAGGGGATTGGGGGCCCCAGGTTGGGTGGCTTTGGACCAGAGGGGACAGGATGTGGGATGAGGGCAACGAGAGTCCCACCTTGGGTCAATTTGGACTTGGGAAGGGGGTGTCCCAGCCAGTGTGGGTTTGGGCATGGGAAGGTCCCACCCTGGGTGTCTTTGGGTTGAGGGTTTGGGGTTAGTGGCTTCAGGGCCAGAGAGTGGCTGGGGTCCTGGCCCAGGTGGCTTTGGGATGAGACTTGGCCTGGCCTGGGGATTTTGGGGCTGGAGGAGGGGGTCCTGGATGGTTCTAGGGCTGGGAAGGGGATGAGAGACCCAACCCAGGTGTCTCTGGGTCAGAGGAAGGGAAGAGGCCCTGGTTTGGGGGCCCAAAGCCACTGTTTAATGCCCTTTTTTTGTCCCACAGGTCCAGGGTTTGAGCAGAGACCAAGAGTCCCCCACGAGGAGCCATGAGTGTGGGCAGCGTCTTCTCCGTCCCAGCCTGGCCTGAGGTGCTGCCGGCCGCCCCGCTGGGAGAGAGGATGAGCAGCAGAGAACCCTGCGAGAGCAGCGGGCTCGGCAGCCTGGCCAAAGAAGCGGGGAGCCCTGGGAGGGAGCCCCGCGGCAGTGCCGAGCTCCAGCTGAAAGTGGACTTCTTCCGCAAGCTGGGATACTCCTCGGCAGAGATCCACGTTGTCCTGCAGAAGCTGGGCTTGGATGCCGACACCAACACGGTGCTGGGAGAACTGGTGAAACATGGCTCCGCCGAGCGAGAGGAGACCTCGGCCCCACTGGAGGCTCCGGAGGCTCCGCTGGTTCCACGCGGAGGGGTGGCCAACAAGACCCCTGTACCCACGCCAGCCCCGGAGGAGACGGAGAGTGACAACCTGAAGCCCATTGTCATCGATGGCAGCAACGTGGCCATGAGGTGTGTTTGGGGGGGCTGGTGGGGCTCGGTGAGATGCTGGCTGGGCAACACCTCCAGGTGATGAGCTCCACGTTGAAAACCTTGGGGGTTTCTTGCCCTAAAACAACCACCACTGGGTGCCCTGGTAATATTTTCCAAGGTGCTTCAGCAGCACATTTAGCTGTCACGCGGACACTCATCGCGCTTGCAATGCTTGTAGTCTCTGCCAACCCATAACCAGCAGCCACGGGACCAGGGTGCTCCCTGGGAAACAGATGTTTCCTTCTCTTTTCTGGCTTCGGAGGAGGATAACTGAAGATACGTTGTCCTCTTACCTAATGGTTTTATGTAAGTTTCTGTAGCAGGAAGTTGCTCAAGAAATAATTACGGGGTTAATTAGAAGAAGGCTCTGTAATACAGAGCTGTCTCCGGCGTTGGAGACCAGTCTCCAAATTGGATTTTGGTGGAATTTCCTGTGGAGAGGATGGGATGCCAGAGGGCCGCTCTGGTTCATGGTGTCACCAGGCAGGGCTGTGACTTGTCCTCACCACCTTGGGTGTTGTGGTGCTGCTGAGGGTGGAAGAGTAACTTGGCAGCGTAGGAGCCTTAACATCCACAGAGCTCCAAGAATTTTTGGGTTTGTTGTCTTGATATCCCTATTTTCACCTGGATTTTTGTTCCCCAGCCCCTGGTGCCGCACTCTGAGGTCTGGGCTCCATTGATCGAACGCACCGAGTTTCTAAATTAGCTTTTTTTCATCGCAGTTCCCCTTATCTGTGTTTTAGCTTAGGAGATCTCGCAATGTGCTTGTGTACACAGACCTTCTCCCAAAAGCCCGAGCACACGGAGCTGCTGCGTGCGGCGCCGTAGGCTCTGTCTCCGGTGAAAGTGCTGAGTGGATGTGTTTGCAGGTGTGGTTTTCGCTAAGCCCTGCTTGACAGTTCTGAGAATAGGGCAGAGAAAAGATGGGGTTCGGCCTGCTGTGCGACCGATGAACGAAGCCTGCGGGTCCAAGGGCAAATCAGGAGTTCTGATGGCCTCAAAACAGGGTCAGAGAGTGAAGGATGTGACCTGGGTGCCTGTGGGGGGCACAGCCCTGTGCCCACAGCTCTGCGAGGAGGAAAACAGCCCATTGTGAGGCCAGAGCTGATAAGCAGAACTCTTGTGGTGAAGTTTACCTTAGATAAGTGCTCAGGCTTAAACAGAATTGGTTGTGCTCTCTGAACGAGGAGCCTCTTACCCACGAAAGCGATCCCAGAAGGCACAGGGGGAGCTCACAGGAGATGTGAGTCAGGGCAGGCCGGGCGGTAACAGCGCTGCCGATAGTTCCGAGTTTGACATGAGCAGTCTGGCTTTTTTTAAGCAATTTGCTAGAAGGGGAATTCCGTTCTGAAACTTCCTGTATTGACGGTGAGATGTTCCCTGCTGATTCATTTGCCGTGTGTACAGCTGCCTCCCTGAACAGCTCTTGACAAACATATGCAAATCGTAGTGGAAATTAGCTTTTACTTCCTTCTAAGGGAATTTTTCCTTGGCGGCTGCCAAATCAGATCAGCCCAATTTGCTGCCTTCTGTAGGTTTGAGATGGGTGGCAGAGACTCAATCTCTGCTTTTTTTTGCGTTTATCTCAAAGTGCAGTGACCTGTGGCTCGGCAGCAGAGCCAATCCGACACTGGAAGCAATTCTTGGAGCATCTTTCTTTTGATTGTTAACGTCAGCCCTTCTGTAATTTGAGATTATTAACGGGGATGCATTCAGTGTCCCTTTAGGTGTTCATTTTCTTGCTGAATACTTCTAGAATAAATGGGTTTGGTACAACTCTTCCATTTTCAAGGAAGGATGAGGATGGGAAGAGAAGTTGAGCTTCTTTCTGGCCATACAGCAAGTGCTTCTACTATACCATGTGAAGTAAGGCTGAGAGAACTGGGTTTGCTCAACCTTGAGAAGAGAAGGCTTAGGCGAGATCTTATCACCACGTACCAGTCCATAAAGTGTGTCTGCCAGGAGGATGGAGACTCCCATTTTATGAGGAGTCACAGGGAGAAGACAAGGGGTGGTAATGGAGATAAGTTGCTCCCGGGGAGATTCCGATTGGATTCCAGAAGATTTCACCATGAGAACAGTTAAATGTGGGAATCATCTTCCCGGGGAAGCAGTGGATTCCTCTACACTGGACACTTCCAAAGCTCACATTAACAGGCCATCCCATTTAAATTATGGATCACCTTAAAGGTTGGACTGGATGATCCCTGAGGTCCCTTCCAACCTGGTGTTCTGTGATTCTTGGCAAAGCCTCTGCTGGGATATGAGCTCTTCATGGAGGAGTTCACTGGAATACAGAGTGCTGGTGGGAGTTGAAATCTCCTTCAAGTGTAGAGGGGAAGAGAGAAACTTGAGGCAGGGATAGTGCCTGGGTGGGTTGAATCTTACTGACCTGAGACCAGTTACCTTCATTAGAGTGTGTCCTACCAGAGCGTCACCTTGAAATGCGGATTGTTGGATCCCCAGCATGACAAACCAGGCTGCAATACAGAAAAGGTGAAAGCTTCCCCGAACCATTACCGAGAGGAGAGCTGATTGCGCTGTAAATGCTGGCACTCGTAAAACTGGAGTGGTGGTTTCCGCTTCGAACTTCTGGAAACTTATTTGTATGACCTTATTACAGGAATAATTGAGAAGCAGCTTCTTGTGTTGATAATAGTTTCTGACACTGTTGTCAAACTTTGCTCTCAAACTGCCAAGTGCTGTCAAGAGCTTTTACTGGAGATGTTGCCGTTTCGTGCAAAGTGCGTCTGTAACTGACTTTTGGGGCTATGATATAATGAAGAAGCATCTTTCCTCGGTGCTGATGTCCTTGAGATAAGAACGCATAAAATGTCTTGTTTTCCTTCACTTATCAGAAGAACTTTACAAGCAAAACACCTGAGAGGGTGCAGATAACGCTGGCAGAGGTCAGTGACCGGCATTAGCTGCCAGAACAGGGCAAAGGGCGTTCAAGTTCATATTGCACTCGGGGCTAGCAATAAATATCTGGAATTGAGTTGAAGCAGAAGCTCTTTCAGAGCAGCTGGAACAGCTAGAGCTGCTTTCTCCCTCCCAGTGTGGACTTACCAGTGCACTGAGGTGCTGAAAGCAGTAATTCTGTGAAGAACTCGGTGCTGCTATTTGCACAAGATGAACAGTGAGTGCTGATTGTGCTGTTCCTAGTGCTGCTTCGCTGAAGGTTGCCTGAATTTCTATATCCCTTTGCTTAACGATTGCCTGACTGCTCTGTACATAACCTGAGTATAGAAATCCTTCATTTTCTTCTTTACAGCCATGGAAACAAAGAGGTGTTCTCCTGCCGGGGCATCCTTCTGGCCGTCCAGTGGTTTTGGGACAGGGGACACAAGGATATTACAGTCTTCGTGCCGTCTTGGAGGAAGGAGCAGCCGCGACCAGACGTGCTTATAACAGGTGTGGGAATATGAAAACCAAAAGTCGCTTTTCAGGCTTTCTGCTTTGTCACTTAATGAGCTTGCAAAGTTCTGGCTAGTTAGTAATTAACTTATGAATGGGAGAACTGAGCGGTAGGAGAATCCGGTAAGCTGAGCTGACCAGTGGGAATTAGTCATTAACTTCCACCCCAAGCAAGTTCTTGCCTGGATCAGCTGGAATAATTCAGTGAACAAAGAATGTAATAGCTCTCTGCTTCCTACCTCTTTTTTTTTTTTTTTTATGGTTTGAATTGTTCCTCTCTTTCAGGGACACATCTTTAAAGGTCCCTTCCAACCCAAACCACTCTTCACGCTGTATTTGCCTCTAATATTTGATACCAGACAGAATTTCTACATGCAAAAAGTTAAAGTTTGCTGGGGGTTTAGTCGGAGTTATTGAAATCGAGGGGAGTTTGCCCTGAACTTGCAAAGAGCTGTGATTAACTACTCAGAAATCTGTGTCTCGTGTGGCACTTCAAAGATATTGGCTTACCAATCTTAAATGAAAGTCACTTTTTGATGTATGCAAGGGACTTGGTGCATTACAGCAGCCTCTCTGGGTGCTTCGAGTCTTCTCAGGTGCCGTGCAGGCTCCACGGCTGAAAATCCACCTCAGGCAGCCTGACAGGTGGTATTGGAAAAGTGAGAATACAGGCTGAGTTGTGAGGTGAAATGACTTTATATGAATCTTGTGGCTTATTTATGTTACTTTATCTGCACAAAGGCCCTTGAGCGGTGTGAGTGTGTTCACAGTTGTGTTTGTTCTAGACCAGTACATTCTCCGTGACCTTGAAAAGAAGAAAATTCTGGTCTTCACCCCTTCCAGGCGGGTTGGAGGCAAGCGTGTGGTCTGCTATGACGATCGATTCATTGTGAAACTCGCACACGAGTCTGATGGCATTGTGGTTTCTAACGATACCTATCGGGACCTGCAGAATGAGCGTCCTGAGTGGAAGAAATTCATTGAGGAGCGCCTGCTGATGTATTCCTTCGTTAATGACAAGTAGGTTTCCATTCTTCCTCTGATTTTTAAAGATCCCTGTGAGCATGCTGTCTTGTTTTAATGAAGCAAGTGATGTATGAAAAAAAGCAAAATGCTGGTGTGGAATGAGGGGGGAAAAAAAAAATCCATGGAGATTCTTTTTGGTAGAAGGAAGTGTGGTGGGAAGAGCTGCCCAGCGCTGCTGAGGTACAAAGGCAAAAAGAGTTGGAATCATCTTAGCTCATCATGGTTTGAGTCCAGTCTGATCGCTGTGCAAGGAAGTTGGGGAGGGACTGTTCACAAAGGCTTGGAGAGATAGGACGAGGGGTAATGGGTATAAACTGGAGAGGGGCAGATGTAGACTAGGCATAAGAAGGAATTTCCTCACCATGAGAGTGGGGATGCACTGGAACAAGTTACCCAGAGCAGTGGTGGCTGCCCCATCCCTGGAGGGGTTCAAGACCAGGTTGGATGGGGCTTGGAGCCCCTGATCCAGTGGATGGTGTCCCTGCCCATGGCAGGGATGGTGGAACTGGATGGGCTTTGAGGTCCCTTCCAACCTAAACTATTTTATGCCAATCTTTACTGGAGAGTTGTTGCTGTAATTAATTGGGAAAGCTTTTTAGGGCTCAGATAGCTTTTTTTTTTTTTTTTTTAACCTTCAGTGAAATGGGAAACTTGTAGAAAAAAAATGAAACCCTGATCCAAGGGAGTGAACTGCTCCTGACCGAGATGTATTTTTTCTTTAGGTTTATGCCCCCCGATGATCCCTTGGGGCGGCATGGCCCCAGCCTGGATAACTTCCTCAGAAAGAAGCCTGTTGTGCCAGAACACAAGCAGCAGCAGTGCCCTTACGGTAAGGCCTGTGTTCTGAACACGGAGACTGAGGTGTCTGTGCAAGTGNAGTGCCAAGGAAGAGAAAAAGGGCAAAAGAGGCTCCCAGGCAGAGCTCCTGTGCTCTGTGCCCACAGAGAGCGATAAGAGCTCTTTGCAGAAGGTCTCTGCAGAGAGGAAAAGCTTGGCCCACAAAGCAAAACCCAGTGACGTTCCGCTTCAGGTCAAAGGCTGCGTGGCCGGCAGCGTCCCTCCTAGCAGTGGGAGCTTCAGGTCCTCCGACAGGTACCAGCAGCCCCACATGGACTCTCTGTCTTACATCTCTCAGGAGCACCTTGACTCAGGCATTGGCTCTCTGGAGAACCAACTGTCTGACATGTGGCCTTACAGAGCTCCCAGTCACTGTGACCATTCCCACGCGGATCAGGTGGCGCTCTGCACCTGCGGCAGGCAGAGGCCTGTCTACCCCCATTCCCCCAGCTTAGAGCAAAGCAGCCTGGTCTCTTACAAGCACGGTTCCCATAAATCCTCTTCCTCTGGTGCTAGTTTCTTGCAGTACGGCCCCGAGATCTCTCGCTCGGGAGCACCTCCCTCTTTCTCAGGCTATGGAGTACCCGTGCACCCAGCTAACGCCGGGCAGTACAGTCTGCCCAGTGAGTATAACCCCCCTCCACCCCATTCTCGCGAATACTGGTCTGAGCCGTACCAGGTGGCCCCACCTCAAGTGAGATCTCCCAGCATGCGTGATCCTCGCTCCGTACAGAGAGCCCCGGGGCCAGCGTACGGGGACTCGGGCCAGTGGGCTGTGTCCGACCACTTTGCGGAGGAGCGAGCCAATGTGCACGTCAAGCTGTGTGGCATCTTCCATCCCCATTTAGTTGATGCTGTGATGAGCCGCTTCCCTCAGCTTCTAGATCCCCAAAGACTCGCTGCAGAGATACTGACGTACAAGTCTCAGAACCCGGGTATTTGAGGCAGATGCTGAGGGGGCAGCCAGGCGTGTGAAGAGCTTGCGGTGCGGTGTCGTAATCTGTAGCTGCCATAGATGTGTTCTGAGGGCTCCTTCTTATTCCTTAGCAGTACCAGACTCCACTTGGAGCCTGGATACCAGCTGGGATATGCTCACAGCAAATTCTGGTCCAGAGCTGATGGTGTGTCTGTCTTGGAGAGGCAGCTGAGGGTCCTGGCTGCCCTGGAGAATGTTGGAGGTCCCCTGGGTGAGGAGCAGAAGAGGCTGCAGCTTCTGAGCAGTATTTATCTTCTAAAGACGCATGGTGTCAGGCACACCCTAAATTCCTGCAGTTCAGAACAGAACGTGACCTTACCCCTGCCGTCAGCTTCAGTTTTGAGACGGTTTCGTGTATCATCAGGTGGAGGGATGGAAGAACTTGGGCGGCTGGTGGAAGGTGAGGGGGTGCCAGCTGGGCAGTGGCGTCAGCCTTGCTTGTGAAGGCTGAAGGGCATTGCCAAGGCTTTTCTTAACTCATACCTAAGCCTCTCTAAGTCCTGACACGCAGATACGTGGGAAAAGTTGGATTATAAATCTAGTCTGAAGCTAGGTTTAGCTGACTAATTTGGCTTTATTGGTGCACTCTAGTGATGTTTTCCGTACCCCTCCCGCTTGCGCTTACCTTCCTGAGCTGAGGCAATTCTCCAGCACGTAGCACAAGTGCTTAGCCAGCAGCTCAGCTCCCAAAAAGGAGCTAGGAGTGCAATCCTCTCTCAGGATGAGAGGCCTGACGCCGCTCCGAAGCTACAGGCGAGTCGTCGTGTTCGGCATTTGCTGAAAACTGCAGTTATGGGGACGTGCGGCTGACCAAGCCAGTGATGCTGCTGCAGAGCCTTGACCTTGGCTGGTAACCTGTCTCGGGCTCTTTCTGCACAGCACCCAACGAGGAGGATTGATGATGCTTGTGCCTTTTACCTTCAGACAGCAATAGCTTTGAGCATTCAGTAAACCAGCTGTAGTCACACCTGGACTGCTGCCAGTCCCCTTCCTGATGAGGATGCTTTAATATTTTTCTCTAAAGCTCTCACTTTGTCTTCCTTCTTAGAAATATTTTCCCATCCCCTTCAGCTTTGTCAAACTATAGCATCCAAAAAAACCAAAAATGCAGGATAAGACTTATTTGGTAAGACCGTTCCCTTTCCATCCCCTTTTACTCTGTAAGATGGGTTTTTTTACTGTAGATATTGTAACGGATTCTAAAATATGCAAACCCAGTTGCTGTAGTAATTGGTTCTGGTCCTGGGATTTCAGTGTGCTCAGAATGCGAAGGTATTTCTTGCACCCGTGGGCCAGAAGCAGTTGATTCGTTGATACACATTGTATCTGGTTTTTGTTATGGTTTGTTGTTTTTTGGTTGTTTTTTTTTTTTAAATAAGTCCATCTTGTGGTTAAACCAAGGTCCTTGAGCGGCTGATTTTGAAGGGCAGAGTGGAACGCGGCTGTTTCTCAGAGCCCCGCTCAGGAGCGGCTTGGTCCAACTGCCCTTCCCTCCGAGTGTCCAAGGCGTTGACCTACCCAGACTGGCACCGTGTGCCGTAAAACCCACAGGGACACAGGAACCTGTAGACCTGGTGAATGAGGATACATTACAAATTCGTAATGTTTCGTGTTAGTAAGCAAAATGCTTCTTAAAATTAAGTAACCTGATACTTTGCAGATTTGTAAATTACAGGAGAAGAAAAAAGAAAAAAAAAAAAGGTTTTTAATGTTATTGTCCAGCAACTTGCTGCTTGCTGCTGGTTTTAATTAGTAGTGTTCTTGACTCAGCCATTGTGTTACTTGGCGCGGTGTGGTTTGGTTTTCGGGTGGAATCCTGATATACGCTGCTTCTCTTGCAATCAGAAAAATTAACATTTTGTACTCTCGAGCTGCCGTTTCGCTGAACTCTCTGTATCGTTACGCAGTATACGGGCTGTGGATGGATGGAGGCAGCTGCGTGAAAGCCATGGCAAAGGAAGAACTTGTGTTCTATAAATAAAATCTGCTGAGTTGAGTTCTTCGGTTTCTCTCTTGTGGCTTTCTTTGAAGACCATTCAACACTTTGGCCTCCTTTCCAGAATAGTCACAAATTCTGCTTCCTCCTTGGGTTTCCCCTGACCCACTCCTTGAATCCTGTGTGC
>WAAB01004426.1:0-19804 GCA_013389865.1 Piaya cayana | reverse complement strand
TGTGACTGAATGCTGTATGAAGCTGTCTTTGTAATACCTAATTGCACTGGAAAAAACAATTTAACAGAGGAGCACCGCAGAAACCATGCTGAATGCATACAAGAGGCATGTCCTGGTCAGCCATGTGTGAAAGTGGCCAGGTTCAAGGCTCAAAGTTTCCTTACTGGCAAAGCAAGTAGGGAACAGAGTCAATAGCTAGATCCAATAGCTCTGGTATCTCATATTTAAAAGCCAGAGCAACGTTAAATAATTTTTTTTGCTGAGAATAGATTTTACTCCCATATCACATCCATTGCTCTAAGACATCTGATTTTCATGCATTGCATCAAGCTTTTGGCACCACCATACTGAAATTACATTTTATGGCATGAAAACCCATTGGCTCCTCTGACCTCCTGCATAACACAAGATTATACACAATAATTCCTGCCTTAAGCTTAATCAATGACTTCTGACTGAGCCGAAGCAGATCATTGAGAAAGAGAGTAGTATTTGATTTTAAAGTTTTCAAGGGGAGGGAATGCCAGCACTTCTCATATAAAGTGTTTCTGACGGTTAATTAGCTTTATTGTTAAAATACTGCCCTATCTCATTTGACTCAATTCCTATCCCCGGGATTTTGTTGTGCCTAGAGTATTAGATTAAACTTGCACTTAGAGAAAGTCATGCTCTCACTGTAGCACTGGTGTTTGAAGCACACGTTTTATTACCTACTCTACAAATATACAACTTTTGTTCATGGGTTTAGGATATCTCTTACTTCTGCCTTTGTAACCGAAGACTACCTGTATGTAGGAAATCCTGGAAAACAAGGCATTTGGACCTTTTCTGTTCCTCATTGGAGGCTGAAAACCACATACAGAATGAAGGGCATCCTACTTAACCTCACACAGACAACAGAGTCAGTCCCAGCAGGCTCAGAAAGGAAAGCCAAAATTGCATACAAATAAACTGTAATTTGTGTTGGGAATCTGAAATAAGAACCAGAGGAAAATGCCTGGTTCCTTTATTTTTCTTAAAGTGACTAAAAGCAATTAAAAATATGCCCTCATTGTGCATTTAACATTTGGACTTAATGTTAATTACCTTTTCCTGAACAAACTAAAAGAGAATGCATTGATGTGGAAGTTTAATGACAGATAATTGAAAAAAGTAAATGCAATTATTTCTTTTCACTTCCTTACAAGTGGTGTAAAGTAAGAGAATACATTTCATGGAGGCACAAACACTGGTGAAAATATGGATGTTGCCCCGGTGCAGATCAATTAGGTGGTTCTGGATTTAGGCAGAGATGGAAGGAAATTCAGATAATACTAGGACTGGTTTGATATCTGTAAAACATTTTGAAGTTAATCCAGTATGTCTTATGCTAGAATCCAAATTCACTGACACAAATGGACAATTTCACTTTGATTTAAGGTATTTTGCACATGACCACTAATGTTTAATGAGATAGAGGATATTTCTTCGGGACTATCCTAAAAACTTTGAAATTACCTACTTTCTTTCAGTGCAACAATCCCATTAATGGTGTTATTGAGAACTATTGCATTTGAGAATAAAGAAAACACTTTATTTGGATTTAGGAGATGCTTCTGGATTTAAGAACTTGGAAATTCACTTACTACTTCTTGAGACACTTTCTCACTGGTAGAAAAATAAAATACACTTCTTCATGTATATACTAGATGACGCTTTCGAGTTGCTTAGGTATTACAGAGGCCACTGATCTGGGAGGAGAGAGAGAATTTGGAGACATCTAGCAAAACAATCTTTGAGAGTGAAATAATTTTTGTAATTTTTTATTTGTATAGCAATAATATCTAGGTGTTGTGATGTGGGACCCACTATGTGATGGTCTGTAGACAGCGTAGTGGAAAAATTGTCCACCCCTGTTTGAGGTTTCTTTCCTGGACTCAGATGAGGTACAACTGGTGGATTTGGAAAACATGAAACGTACAGAAGAACAGCAAGAGGATCACAAATAATATACCAAGTAGGCATCACAGTAAAATAATAGAATCATAGAATCATTTGGGTTGGAAGGGACCTTGAAGATCATGTAGTTCCAACCCCCCTGCCATGGGCAGGGACACCTCTCCTCGATCAGGGGCTCCAAGCCCCATCCAGCCTGGCCTTGAACACCTCCAGGGATGGGGCAGCCACGGTTTCCCTGGGCAACCTGGGCCAGGGCCTCCACTCTCTCATAGAGAAGAAATTCCTCCTTATGCCTAGCCTAAATCTGCCTCTCCAGTTTATCCCCATTGCCACATTGACCCCCATCCTATCACTACAAGGACTTGGGGTAATTCAAGATATTTCCTCACAAAACATACATGGAAGACATACTTGTGCAACATGCGGAGGGCAAAAGCCACCAGGGCTGTGTGAAGAGCTGGACCAGTAGTCCTTTACATAATAAACCTTCTTAAAGAACAGTATAAGCTTAACTTACGCTATGCAGCACTACAAAATGCATCCTGGTGACAGCTTTTTCCCTTTGCACACTGTGCAAGAGAGTTTTCTGTTTAAATAAAGGTCAGTAATTAAAAAAAAGCCACAGAAAGTTATTTTATAATTCATCTGGTGCACCTATTCCTCCACCCTACCATATCTCTGTGGTCCTTTTGGAAGGCCATCTACAGCAGAAGCAGAAGCGTGATGGCTCTGTAATGCATGTGTGGGTCTGGCTTGCTATGCTGAATTACATGGAGGTTGGTAGAGGTCTTTGCAGACAGGTCTATGCTTGCTCCACATGTGCTGTGAGTGACCGTATATTTACAAGTCTTGGTTTGAAAGTGTGGCCATGGTGACTTGATGTGTTCCATCGATGCCACAGACCTGATGTGCTAACAAAGCTAAGCAGCTTCTAGATAAGATCTTTCTAATCTACCTGTGTGCCATGGAGCAACAGGAAACCACATCAGCAAACATTCACAAAATCGTAAATCAGAGAATCATAGAGTGGTTTGGGTTGGAAGCGAGCATAGAGATTATCTAGATCCACCTTCCTCTCCTTCCACCAGATCAGTTGGCTCAAATCCTCCTCCACTGTTCTTGAACACCAGGGATGGGACATCCGTGAGTTCTCTAGGCAACCTGTTCAAGTGCCTCACCACCCTCACAGTAAAATATCCTTCCTAATATCTAATCTAAATCACTCCTTTTTCATCTTAAAACCATTATCTCTCTTCCTATACCTGCACCCTCTGATAAAGAGCTCCTCCTCAGGTTTCCTTTCACTTTAAGTATTGGAAGATTGCCTTAAGTTCTCCCTGGAGCCTTCTCTTCTCTGGGGTAAACAAGCACAACTCTCTCTGCCTGTTCACATACAGCCCTCTGATCATCCTCTTGCCCCCCGCTGGACTCGCTTTAACATCTCCACATGCTTTCTGTGCTGAGGACTCCAGAACAGAATGTAGTACTCTGGGTGAAGTCTCACAAGAGCAGAGTAGAGAGGCAGAATCAACTCCCTGGACCTGCTACTCACACTTTTTTTTTGTGCAACCCACAGTGTGGTCAGATTTCTGGGCTGCAAGAACATTTTGCTGGCTCATATTCAGCTTCTTATCCACCAGTACTCACAAGACCTTCTCTTCGGGGCTACTATCAATCCATTCTCTGCCCAGCCTGCACCTGTTCTTAGGATTACCCCAACCCAGGTGCAGGACTTTGTTGAATTTCACAAGGTTAGCACAGGCCCACCTCAGATCAGTATGAGTTTGCTCATGCTACTTTGGAAAGGAAAGCTGCATGTAAAAAAATAAATAGTAGAGAGTCAGAAATGCAATTGCTGTTACTTGTGGAATAAAAGTGATTTGGGGTAAAAAACCCAAACCCTCCATGATGTTAATATTAAGTAGTACCTATTTTCATGTAATTTTCAAGTAGTCTCTGTTTTATGTTCACTCAAGCTATGAATCCAGATGGCTTTGACATCCAATTGAAATGCACAATACACAATGCACAAAGGTTAGAGGACCTTTCCTAGCAAAATGCTCACGAGCCCTTCAACTACTGCTTGCTTATCTTATATTTCTTATTTAATATACCCTATCTTAATACTGCTTACTCTATATTAATCTGAACTCAGCATCATGCAGCTTCTATTTCTACCCTTTTATGTGGATTTAGTTGATAAAGAACCAGCAGCCTGGGAGAGTGAAAGTGCAACCACAAACTGTTAAGAGTAAATGGCAGCGTGTAGCACTTTGTACTGGGGCAATGAGAGTTCACTATAACAGAGCATAAATTGATAGAAAGGTGTTGGCAGTTTACCATTGCCGTGATAGCTGCTATAAAAGTATTTTTCTAGGTGCAAGAAACACTTAATGAAATGCCCTGACCTGTGTTATGTGGGAGGCTGGATTAAATAATTGTAACAATGCTGTAAAGAATTAGTCTGCGAACTATGGGTGTTGCCATGAAAGAGACTTACGAATGTAAATGGAGAATGCTAACATCCCCTAGCATGAACAATAAAAAGCAGACTATAAATCTCTTTAACAGGGTACTTTGTTCTATTATCTGACTTAACCAACTTCTGTTGAATTCAACTTATTTCTCAGTTTTCCTTTTCCACAAACCAGTCTTAGATTTGTGATGCATTTCCTAAATTGGCAAAATAAAAATGGATTGACCCAAATGCGAAACAGCACATAAGACTACTGATTATCAACAAATCGTATTTCAGTATCAGATTTATTGGGGCAAATTATTCTCTCCACTGCTCTCATTCATGGCAGCAATTCAGAGAGAAAGAGAGGAAAATAGAAATAGCTTCTTTAAATTTGCAGTAGAGAACCCTTTTGAGAAAGTAATAGTTTGAATGTTTTATCTTTCATGAGTTTAGATTTACCAGTAACAAATTTTTCATCATTATATTGAAGATACTTGCTGAATAGATATAAAATAACATTTTGTTTTTCTTTATGTTTTCTGCATTGATGGAAATGACTGGATTTAGGGGAAAGGTAGAGTATTTCTGAAGGTTTCATTAACAGCTGAATATTATCCAAAAAGTTTATAAATCTGTTCTAAAAGAAAACTTCAATGCCTAGAATATAAAGGGTGGCAATGAAATGAAATTTATTTCTCTGCTAATCTAGTTGATAATGTTCTATGTGATTATTTAGGATGTCACTATTAAAATCCATTTTATTGAAGTTTTATACTGCCATCTAGTATCTCAGCACCTCCCTCACGTATTCAGCATAAATAGAGAAATGGCTTTTTGGGATTTTTTTGAGTACCAGTCTCTTGCTTTCTGGGGAGAAGAATCTCTAGATTCAATTCAACTGGGTGAGTTGGGATCTAAGATTTTTATTTTTTTTTATCCATTGAATGTTACCACTGCAATATGCATCGATACAGTTTTGCTGTACAGCTTTTAAAAGCCAAGACCCACAGCCTCCTGTGTTCTAAACAAGAGAGTTTGTTACATCTTGTGGGATCAAGCCCTAATTTTATTTGACACATTAAATTACTGATGATTCTGATGAGAACTGAAAGATTCCTAGGAACCATCATACTGGCGAAAGCTAAGTGACAGACTGTGTGTTTTCCAAGGTGTTGTAAGTGGGTAAAATGTCACATAGACATTGGTAAAATGAGGGGGCCACACTCTTCAGGCAGTGCAATTTCTTAATGCCTCCCTTTCATAATAAGAAACACAGGTCTCCATTTTATTCCTGGTTTACATTCAGACCTCCTGAACTTAAAGCAAATAGTAAGTGGTGAAACTTTTCCTGCCATATTACATGGCTAGCTAATCAGTGCCTATTATATTGTAAAAAGCTCTGCTGATGGGCCTCTTACAGTTTTAACCAATAACACACCTACCATATGACATTGTGCAATTAGCCTGCACTTCTAGAGTCTGCCAGAAAGAGCAATAACACTGCATCAGGGAAAGATCATTATCTAAGGCACCTCACAGACACTAAATATGCACAGTTCTGCTGCATTTGCAGCCCACAAAAGATAAAGGCACCAGTAGCTGTGTGGTGTTAAGACACTCATTTGCATTGTTTCAAGGAAAACCTGGCTTGTCAGGACTTCCCACTAGCAGGCATAACAAAAAAAAAAAAAAAAAGGATAAAAATATAAAAAATGCCACAATGTTTTGGGTTTTTATTTTTCCTTCAGATGTAGTGGATTAGTTCATTAGTTTGGGGAAAGTGAAACATCCATATCAGCAGAGCTTGGCTGGATTGTCTCAGTGTGAGTCAGTATTATTATGATCCTAGGCTGTGTTTTTACTGTCTTTTCTCATAAAAAAGAACACAAACTTTCCTTTAGTGCTTGCATTGGCAGGAACAACTCTAGATGAGCAAGGGGAGTCCTGAGAGGAGGAGAGTGCTCTCAGATGCTTCAGGACTAGAGAGGGTGGTGCCCAGCTCCCTACCTTGTTTCTAAGAGGATCCTGCAGTGGTCCAGAGAGCTTTATCCCCATGTTCAGTGCACCACAAATAGCAGTGTGAAGCTTTTGTTCCCCAGTTTATATGGCATTCCTTTCCCAGGCTGCTCAAACTCAACGAGTACCAGTCAGAGATTTTTATTTCTGGGGGAAAAAAATTCTCTCTCTGTTTCTAGGTCCTCACATACTCTGCAATGGTGCGTTATCGTTATCACATTCAAGTCCATGATTGTGGAATACAAACAAATGAACAAAATACACCAGCAAAAAATACTGCAGACTACAATGTCAATGCATTTTTCAACTTGCTCAGCAACAAACATGGGCTGCATTACCTGAGAAATTTCCTGCTGCAGTAAGCCCTGGGAAATTCCCTGGGGGTCCTTGTGACCCTGTGATGGAAACTAAAATCTCATGATAATTTCTTTGCCATACTAATAGTGAAAAGAAAGGCAAAAGTTGAGGATTACAGATCTATCTACGGCAAAAGTTAATTTAACTTGCACTAACAGTCAAAAATCTTGCAGGGGGATTATATGAAAATTACTGCTTTCTAAGAAGATCTGTTAATTATTATTAGTCAGTGTACTTATAAGGCATCAATGGAAATTTGGCACTCAATAAAAGTACCTATTCAACTGTGTTAGACAACATCATTTTTATATTTAATATGAAACTGCATGAATCATCTGTTCATTTTCCACTGGGTCATATCTTAAACTGATATGAATCTATCAAACACCAGCAATAGAAGTGGTCAGTTTACATAGACCAGGATATGATTTAATGTTTGCTACATGACAAACAGTATGACATTTCTTTTCTTTTAACTTTTTACAGAAGTTTCTTCCCTTTTCTCTCATCCATCTGGCAGAATTGCAATTAACAGATTTTAGAGCCATGACACTGAATATGTTAGACAGTCTCACAATCGGGCGAATTTGCAATGTAATTAATAGATGCAGGGGACATGATCTGTTGAAGATCACAGGGACTTGGATGCAATAGCAATTCAGATAATTCAGACTGTGCTGACTTGTTTCTAAATAACATCCTATTTTAAATAAGACACCATCCTATGTATTCTCTATACTTAAATCTGTGGCTATGTTGGGACAGAAAATATAGTAATGTGATCAGAATCCAACAACACACACTTATGAACATGTTTCTAACATCTCCATTGCTGATACTATAGACATACTGCTGTAGAATAAATCTCAGGCATAGCTTGAGACATTATTACCATCAGCTGGAATGCACTCCTGCACATGCATTGTTTCCTCAGTGTAACATAACCCAGTAGCTTTGAAGTCATCATCAGTTCCTGTACTTCACCTGGATGTTTGATAACTACCACTTGTTGAGTGGTATTTTTCTAATAGGGACAATATTGTCTTAAACCATTTCAAGCTCCACCAGGGGAGGTTCAGGCTCAACATAAGAAAAAAATTCTTCACTGAATTAGGCGATGGAACGGTCTGCCCAGGGAGGTGGTTGACTCGCCTTCCCTGGAGGTGTTTAAGGTGCGGGTGGATGAGGTACTGAGGGGGATGGTTTACAGATTGGTGGGAATGGTTGGACTCCATGATCCGGTGGGTCTCTTCCAACCTGGTGATTCTATGATTCTATGAAACCAACTTTGAGAGCTTGCCTTCCTCTCCTGAGCTGTCAGGGCATACTGACTCCAAAGGCAGACTTTTCCTTTAAGAACTTAGGTCATATTAACTCAATGAGATGTAAATACCTGTAATTTTGTAGCTCAGTTCAGACTTTATGACCTTGCTGGCTGTGAGCTGAAGGTATTTGTCAAAATTCTATGGCTATGTATTTTTCAACAGTTGCAGTATTTCAACAATTGTCCAAATCGTTTCACTATTTTCTCCCTAGTTCATTTATTTATGACAAGTCTGAAGGGAAAACATCAGGTAACGTCCCTGAAATCTCAAACGTCAGTAGCATATGGAAAGCAAGCTATGCAAAAATGTATGTTTTTCACCAGCAAATTTATGCCTGTGTATGTAGGGCCCAATCCTCACTTGTGCATGATGCATTGCTTTAAACAACATTCTTCAAANGATTATATGAAAATTACTGCTTTCTAAGAAGATCTGTTAATTATTATTAGTCAGTGTACTTATAAGGCATCAATGGAAATTTGGCACTCAATAAAAGTACCTATTCAACTGTGTTAGACAACATCATTTTTATATTTAATATGAAACTGCATGAATCATCTGTTCATTTTCCACTGGGTCATATCTTAAACTGATATGAATCTATCAAACACCAGCAATAGAAGTGGTCAGTTTACATAGACCAGGATATGATTTAATGTTTGCTACATGACAAACAGTATGACATTTCTTTTCTTTTAACTTTTTACAGAAGTTTCTTCCCTTTTCTCTCATCCATCTGGCAGAATTGCAATTAACAGATTTTAGAGCCATGACACTGAATATGTTAGACAGTCTCACAATCGGGCGAATTTGCAATGTAATTAATAGATGCAGGGGACATGATCTGTTGAAGATCACAGGGACTTGGATGCAATAGCAATTCAGATAATTCAGACTGTGCTGACTTGTTTCTAAATAACATCCTATTTTAAATAAAACACCATCCTATGTATTCTCTATACTTAAATCTGTGGCTATGTTGGGACAGAAAATATAGTAATGTGATCAGAATCCAACAACACACACCTATGAGCATGTTTCTAACATCTCCATTGCTGATACTATAGACATACTGCTGCAGATCAAATAGGTATAGCTTGAGACATTATTACCATCAGCTGAAATGCACTCCTGTGCATGCATTGTTTCCTCAGTGTACCATAACCCAGTAGCTTTGAAGTCATCATCAGTTCCTGTACTTCACCAGGATGTTTGTTAACTACCACTTGTTGAGTGGTATTTTTCTAATAGGGACAATATTGTCTTAAAACATTTCAAGCACCGCCAGGGGAGGTTCAGGCTCGACATAAGGAAAAAATTCTTCACTGAAAGGGTCATTAGGCAATGGAACAGGCTGCCCAGGGAGGTGGTTGACTTGCCTTTCCTGGAGGTGTTTAAGGTGCGGGTGGATGAGGTACTGAGGGGGATGGTTTACAGATTGGTGGGAGTGGTTGGACTCCATGATCCGGTGGGTCTCTTCCAACCTGATGATTCTATGAAACCAACTTTGAGAGCTTGCCTTCCTCTCCTGAGCTGTCAGGGCATACTGACTCCAAAGGCAGACTCTTTTCCTTTAAGAACTTAGGTCATATTAACTCAATGAGATGTAAATACCTGTAATTTTGTAGCTCAGTTCAGACTTTATGACCTTGCTGGCTGTGAGCTGAAGGTATTTGTCAAAATTCTATGGCTATGTATTTTTCAACAGTTGCAGTATTTCAACAATTGTCCAAATCGTTTCACTATTTTCTCCCTAGTTCATTTATTTATGACAAGTCTGAAGGGAAAACATCAGGTAACGTCCCTGAAATCTCAAACGTCAGTAGCATATGGAAAGCAAGCTATGCAAAAATGTATGTTTTTCACCAGCAAATTTATGCCTGTGTATGTAGGGCCCAATCCTCACTTGTGCATGATGCATTGCTTTAAACAACATTCTTCAAAACTTGCAGAACCCAGCTTGTAATTGGTGTTTGGGCTTTGCAAGAAAAGCAAGCAAAACTGAAAACTTGAACTATTTATTCTGAAGAAGACTATTGCAAAAAAAACCCAAACACCGCCCCCCCCCAAAAAATAAGAAACTTGCCTGTCTGATTTATTCCGTTTAATATAAGGACTGCAACAAAGTGATCTAATTTAAGAGTTTAGGAGTTTTGGACTTCATGTAAGGATCTTCCAATGTCTGATTTTGGTCCCATGAAATCTGAGTAGCTAGCGAAGAAAATCGTCCTTCTTTAGGAGGAATGTCTAACATCCTGGCATAGGGACTGCTCCATTTAATACTTAAAGTTAATACTAGCTGAACTTAGCAGTGTAACAGGCCATTTTCAGGCATTTATGTCAAAATCTTTGTGCCTGTATAAATTGGAAGTTATAGTATCAAAACAGAGAAAAAGAAAATGATGAAATTAAATGCCTTTCAACAGAAATATTTTATTTGGAAAAATAAATTTTTAATTGCAAACATCTCCAGCTGACGATGTGATGGAACAGCCTTGTTTATACATTTCATGTGATGAACTTCTATACAATTAGCTTGAGACACAGGCAGGTATGCAATGAACAGATGTGTATGATGAGCATATCATAATTACAGAAAATCTATCAACCCTCTTAAAAATAATAATCATAGAAGTGGTTTCCTTTCAAAATCAAATGTTTTGAGAATATATCCACCTACTAGGTATAATAATATATATATATATATGCAAATACTATAAGGAGACCAAAGCTTTTCTCTACTCAGACTATTAACTTCAAATTTAAGTGTCTTCTTTCTAAAATGTTTCTTCACTTTTCATTTTACTGACAGCTTAATGTCAATTTTAGTTGGTTGCATATTACTTTCAAAAAAGGAAGGAAATTTTTTCAGAAATACTGGGCACAGTCCTGCTCTGTAAGCCTGGAAGCTGAGCACTTGCTGCTCTGGATGTCTGAGCACTGAACAGTAATCTGTAAGAATACTGGATATTTGACAGACTAATTTTGACAGCATCATGACAAGAAGGTATTAGCAAGGAAGCTTCATTCTTTGACTTAAATAAAAATACTTTCAAATGCTTTCTTCTATAAAAAAAAATAATCATTTACATACTATAGAGATATGCTAAAAATAAGTTCTCATTGGCTTCTTTAACCATCTAACCCATGTAGATCAAGTCTGAGTGTTTCCAACATGATGCTGAGTTTGAGGATCTTCTTTCAAGAACTCCAGCTTTGCTTGTCTCTTTAGTGTTCACCTGTTATTTCATCCTAGGCTCATGCTGCCTCTCCCTCTACCTGCAGAAGACTGTAATTCCACTGAGAAGGCAATCCAGGTCATGTATTAATGGGAAAACCACAGAAGAGCAAGAAAGGGAAGGAGCCATGCAGCAAATTTTAGCACCACTAGATACATTAGCACAGTTAAAAGCTAAGAGTGCTTTAGCTAAACCAAATATTTATTTCTGGAAAGAAACTGTTGATGTTTCCTAATTCAGCAAATTAAAAAAAATCACCATGAACTATTCCATCAATTAAAAGTTGTGCACAGAGAAGACAAATCCAGTATAAAAGTCTATGTAAGGCTTCCTTTATGAGCAACAGCAGAACTTTCATGGCTTATACCAAAGAAAAGCTTACAGCCTTTTTGAGGAACCACCTCCCTTATCTCTGTCTCCTGAGGTGAACTGGGCTAGCAGAATTGAGAATCATTCTGTGGTCATGTATGATGTCTAGGTTATATATGTCTGTTTGTAGCCTATTGTGCATCAGATGTTATGATCTTTTAAAAGGCTGCAATGAAGGAGCAAAGAGAAAAATTGTCTTTTGGCTTTGTTCTGGCTGCAGACATGAGCCTTGAAAGGGAAAACTTAGGCCTTTCCAGGAAAGTAAGTGTTCAGGGAATGGGGAGAAAGGCTTATTAAGAGATGTGGAAGATGCAGGGGCTGTCTGAATGTGGCCTACTGGTAGAAAGAAGGTGCACACTATCAAGGAGACATTAGTATTGAAGGTGAAAATATGAAAGAAAAACTTCACAGGGGCCCAGAAAGGATGGCCTAGGATCTGCTGTAGCTCAGCTGCTGAAGATCCTGAAATGAAACAACTCTTCCACAGGAACAGAAGGGACAGGGAAGGACTTATTTATAAACTGGGAGATTTCTATTCTGTCTCAGTCTGAGTTTTCTCTACAGGAGAGGAAAAAAAAAGCCATGCGTCTAATTTCTATCGTAACAAAAACTTGTTCCAGAGCATACAGAGCCTTCTGGTGCTTTTGGGAAAGCCCTCTAAGGAAAGAGTCAAACCTCAAAACTCTGGCTGAATCAATATCCCAGCACAGTGTAAATTACTTTGCCACTTTTTGCCTTAGAACTTCCATCTGCAGAATGGGAATTTAACAGCTGCATAAGGCTACTGCAAAGAGAATTAATTGATGTTTGTACAGTGCTTTGCAAGGCTAGCATTTTATTGTTAGTTATTTGTTTATCCATCAACCCATGTTATTCTTTCATCCCCATAATAACACTCTACAAATAGTACAACTCTTCAAAGAGGATGAAATCAGGACAATGAGCGTAAGAGCTGACTTCTACCATACATTAGTGATGGGAAGACTGTTTCCAGACATTTTCATAAACATGTTAGGGGAAAGAATATAAAACCCAATATGACATATAGCTTGGTTCATAAACAAAAAGTCATGTTGACATCTTTTTATTTTTACCTAAGATCCTCTTAATATAAGGAAAAGTGACAAGAAATTGATAACACAAATTTAAAATATAGGAAAGAACTGAATACTGACCAGAAGAAAAATAAAATCGCACTGGTCACCCTTGGTAGGATTAATTTCTCCTAACTATGTAGTCCGTAAGCTCAGTGTCAAATCTCCCTTAGCTGTCTATGTCAACAGAAGCAGACACTTTGAAGGACCATTAAGCCTATTTGCTTTAGACATACTGTACTTTGAGAGGACTTTGAGATGGATCCTGAGATCAAATAGATAAAGAGTTCTTAGTGTTTATTAATGAGTGCATTTGAGCCACATTGAAACTGAACCTGTTGAGTATGCTCTTTGCTTTCATGCACTATTCACAATGTTGCATTTGAACCAGATGCCAGCTGTGTTTTTAAGGATCCTGCTGACTATGTCAATTTGTCGTGAAAGAGTTTTTTTAAGTAAAAGCGCAGCTTAACAGAAATTGATGGCAAGGTCACGGTCTTACTTGCTACATGGAGGAAACATGCAGAGGGAGAATCTGGTTAGAATCAATTTGGACTGATTTACACAGGGACTGGGGATGCAAAAAGGCAAAGGAGACTCTCCTGTCAAGTCATGAGGTTCAGAAAGAACCTCCTTCCTTTCTAGACTGCTTCTCAGAGAGAGTCTAGGTGCAGCTGGATTCAGACCTAGTCCTGAACTTGGTCAATGGTTTATGACTAAAGAATTGAGAGGAAAAGGATTATATGTGTTTATAGCTACAGAATTATATGAACACTCCCAATTCTGTGTCATTTAACTAGGAGTTTTAAGTTTCATGATGCTTCCCTGATTCACTTACCTTCCATCTGGGTGTCCAGCATCAGTTTACTCTGAAGTATGAATCTGAGGTTTTGTGAAGCAGACTCTCAGGCACTGGATTTTATAAAATCAATAGTTTAATAAAGTGGCACAACAGCATGTCCAGGTCTGGAGAGAAGGTCAACATGACTGAAGAATTCCCTGGGCAATTATATTGTTACAGGATATTTACCTTCCCCTCACATGACAGTTTGGCCCAGCAGTAATATCTAAGTCTGAGGTCTTCTTGTTCCTCACTGGATTCCTTTGCTGTCATTCAAACATGTCATTATCTTGTCCAGTTGCAGCTGGTTTTAATGGTCTGTATCCTTGAAACCTGTGTATCTTCTGTACATGTTTGCAATGAATTTACATGGAAGTTCACTGCTGGTGGCCTAATGCATCATCGAGTTTATCTGTTCATACTAAATAAGCAAAGCTAAGCAAACAGCATGCTAAATCACACAACATTATAACTCTAAGTCATTTATTCTACTTAAAATTTCAGTTATTTAGGCTAAACAACTAATCCCTGCTAAAGAGGAAAGTTGCCTGGTGGGCAAGCCAGTTGCCATCCAGAGAGGATTCAAATGGGGTTCACTGGCGATCTGCTATCAGGAAAAGATCTCATTACTTTGAGGAGCAGTCTTGAGTGTAGTCCAAGTACAAGGGGAGATCATCACTGTGCAGCCACTAGACTGTCATATTTATAGGATAAAAGAGTTTGGCTCATAGTTGAATTGCACACTGTAGGAGAGGTATGCACGAGGCTCCTTATACCCACAATTTATTGGTGTTTACTGTGTCATTCTACACCTTCTCTATTTTCTAAAGGAGTTCTTGATCCAGCCATGGCCCAGGCCTTTGCCTCCTTTGGAGCTTGTACCGTACTGCTGGTTTGGTTAAAGAGAGCGCATTCATCACGCCGTGACAGGGAACCGGGGTCAATGTCAGTCAGACGGATTGTCCTGTGGTCACATAGAGACAGGCAGTGCTTGTAAGCAACATGAATCCAACCTAAATTGCCAACATGTTTAATAATGCATATAATTGTGTCTCAGGAGCATAACAGTACTCAGACTGCTTCTGGAATCAGCTAGCTCGAAAGCAGTACAGGAGTAACTATGGTGTAAATGGAGGAATTCAATTTCTCATTAGTTTTTGATCTTTTCATTATGCCATCAGTTTTTCTTTAAACCTTCCAAAGCTTTTAAAGGTTTTCTGTTGTCTGCTTCTTACTACAGGATCCAATAGTTAAATAGAAGCTTTATACTCCTTGTCGTAGATCTGTGTTCTTGTTATCTGTATTATTTACTTCTGCCGAATCAAACAAGCAATCTAAGTTCCTTCTCTTTTTTCCATGCAGCTGTAAGATTATCTGTGATGATTTTTACCCCACCCTTGCCCAACATTAATTAGTTCATAATTCAATTACTGTGGATTAAAACTCACAAAACATTGTATTCATAACTCTAATAAAATTAAATTCTGAGTCAAGGTCAGTTAACATGTTCATGACTATCTGCTGTCCTCCCCTACCATGACTGCAAGAACTTAGTTTGAAATCCTTAAGGGATCTACTAAGAAGGAAATGCCTTGGTTTCAATGGGCTTAAGACTGTTGAATACATTCATCAAATGAAGATCTCAACTTGTTTATTCAAGCTGCAGTTCATAGCCTCAGAATAAATTTTAACTTTCTTGTAGTTTCAGGAAGTGGACTATTCATTTTAGACTCAATTTTCTTGTTGTTTGTGGAAAACATAAGGTGTTTTTCCACAAGAACTACTAGACTCTAAATCATAATGTGAAAAGGGCTGCAGTTAGATTGTAGAGCTGTTTGTTTTAATTCTTTCTGATCATTAACATGCCATCTAATCATATGTCCCTATCAATCCATGCCACTGCATTGCATTGATGCCTCATGCTAGAGGCTGTTTCATAAGTGACTGTCCAGGAGCACTGTCAACTGGGTATAATTCTCCTCCCTCAGAAGCAGAAGACTAAAATCTGCAGGTAATCATTGGCAGTGGCTTCAGATTCTTTATTTTGTTCCCCACTGATTACACAGGATCAAAATCAACTCTGTTACTTTTAAAGCCGACTTCACACAGTACTTACACATGAAGACTAGCATTGCTACTTCCTTACTGTTGTGCTGGGGATTCCCAATAGAACTCTGAACTCTCTTTGTTCAATAACTGTAATATCTGACAGAAGCACTGCCTTGAATGATGTGGGGGCTGGTTTTCTTTTATATTTGATCTTAGGAAAACAATGCACATTATAAAAATGTAAAATATCATTTTTCTGGAACATTATTGTTTTTTTTTTCCTGGAAAATACGAAAGTGTAACAGAAATGTCTAGGTTTTCACATTTCTGTATAAAGGTCATGAAGTATACAGTAAAGATAAATAATGCAGGAAGAAATAAATTCTGTTATCATTTTAAATGTATGATTCACTACAAGTAAACATATGTTTCTCTTTCTCCTTTTTTTTCAGCGCAGTAATGAAGTTTTAGGTAATAAAATGTGTTGCCTGAAGATAAGAAGTATTATCTAAAACACATTTCTGTCAATTAAATTTTCTTCTATTACTTCCATTGAAGCACTAGCAGACTTCTGATTTGGCTGATTTTTAAGAATACTAAAGAACACAAGACACTGGAATTGGAATGCGCACTGTTAATTTATGATATTTAACCATAATGGAGATAGCACATAATACTTGGGAAATTGCTTTTTATTATGAATGAGTTCTTAGCATTTAACTTGTGCTTTTTTATATAGCTATATCTGCCACAGAACCTTCCATTTTAACTTATAATACTGTTTGTGTTCTTATTTAGTGTTTTGTCCTAGTAATTAGCCATAAAACTTGCAATGAAATAAGGTTGAAGAACTACCCTTCCATACATTCAACTCTCTCTAATGAGCTTGTTGAGATAAAGCTAAATCCAATACTTAAATGCCAATGAAGTAAAGATGCTTGTGTTTTAAAAGTTATAATGAACTGGTACTTATTTAAATTCACATTGTGGTGAGTAAGCATCCTTACAAATGTGTAGCTCATATAATATATTTACCATAAACCAATCAGTTTGTGAAAATTAAGTGCCCTGGACATTTGAACATTGTGCCTTTATGAACATTTCCAGACAGCTCAAGTAACTTACTTGCGTTTTAGCTGTAGCATTAAATTCTCCACTGTTCTCTTTCAACAACACAGAAATTCTAAAGGAATACTTGTGCCTTTGCATTGGTGTAATAGAAGAAGGATTGTTCTTCAGTTTTTGGCTCACTGCATGTTTCTCTGGAGAGGACACGAAAAGCTGTACCGTCCAGAAGCTGAAAGTGATAACGTTGGTCACAGGCTATCTGGTCAAGGGGACTATTCTTTTGAAGCCAGTGGTATTGCTCACAAAGCATGATTTCTAGATATATAGGCCAATCAGTAAAGACCAGATACACCTCATTTAATTTTAAGCATCTGGAAATCAGATACACTAGTCACTTCTTTTAAATATATAAATATGTTAAAACAAAACCCATTCTATATCCAAGCTAATCACTGTCATTAGTGGAGAGGAATACTTACAATATTTTATTTTTTTCTGTATCTACATTAAGAAGTGAGGAATCGAAAGTTCTTATTCTTTACATTGGTTATAAAAGAAACCAAACCAGTCAGCTCAGATAAGGACATCTGCATTGGAGGTGTCTGTATTTGTTCAGACAAAGCCCATCCTAGGTATATGCTCTAAACTGGAGACTGAGCTCCTTTTGTAGCAGATGGGACAATTCATTTTACACAGTAGTTGTTTTAGGATTAATACCAATTGTAGGATGAGACGAATCACCTTTGGAACTCCTCTTTTTTATTGTCTATAGGAGGAGCCTAGATACTTAGCTTAGACTGGATACTTTTTAGGTGACTATAATTAAATGAAATGAATCTCTGCCTAACGGGACATTTCCTACAGGCCCCAAATACAATGCATATTTGATGTTTCTTTTGCTTGCAGCAGGTGGCCTAGAGATCAGAAAGATACAATCCCTTCCTGCCCTCATTTTGCCTATTACAGTAAAAAAAGTGGACAGAGCTAGGAGGAGGAGAGGCAGAGATAGGCAGGGGAATAAGCAGTAAAGATACAAAATTGCTCAGGTCTATTGTGACCACCCTCAGTTGCAGTACAATTGCAGCCTGAGGACTGCAAAAAAAATCTGTGAATAGTTGCTCTGTTTCTGTGGCAGCAGATGGTGGGGATTATGGTTCTCTCGTGTGCCCGTAGCTTCCTTTGAGCAACACCTTTTTTAAAAAAAAAAAAAAAAAGCAGCAAACATTTATTTTAAGTGTGCAAAAATGTAACCTCACTTTCAGCTTTGAAGGAAAGGGGCAGAGGAGTCACCTCATTATCTTGTGTGAATGTGACTGAAGGTGATATTTGCTATAAATATAAAACAAGTGGATACTTGTACACATATTCTTTCTCCCTTCTGCCCTTCCTCATGGTTTTCCTAGTGCCTTAAAAATTAAAAAAAAAAGGTAAGGTTTTATTCATTACCCAATCCCTAGTCATACATACACAGAAAAAAACATAAAATGAAATTTATTTTAGAGGTATTCATACAACTGCAGGCTTTGCAAACCTTGCTGGTTTATATAGAAAAGGGGAGCAATTTTTAAAATCTTGTTAAAAAGAAGAATTCTGCCTATTTAGATTATATGCATGTCCAAATAAACAAACATCTGAAAGAAGCCTTGTTTTCAGAGGATGGAAGACTGTCTGCTTTCATTGGAAAATCAAATTGCTTAAGGCATCTCAGTTTAGGCCCCTTAGGGCTTCTCCATTTGTATAAGTAAAAATCAAAACAGTGGAACTCACTGGGAAAATTGGGAATTTCTAGACAAAATGTTAATATTAGAGACTCAACTAATCTGAAATTTTAGCTACCCACAGTACGTGATGGGTTGTGTAAGCTGAAAGTCTTTCCTTTTATCCTTGTGAAATCAACGCTTTGAAGGCAGTTGTTAATGTTTCTTAATCAAGATATTGCGAGAGTAAGGCTTCAGGAGTAAGTATAACTTAAGAGTTGGTCAACAAAATGTTTCAAAATAACTTGTTGCAGGCTTAGATTGTAGAAAACTATTAATAAATCATCACTCAAGTTATCAAGTTTATATATTCTTTTTCGGAAGTCATTAACAGAAGAGCATCACTGAAGGCAACATCAAGGCATAAAATTTGAGGCAAAAACTAGACATTTTTTTCCCCTTGCAACTGACTGAGTTATATAACAGATGACACTCAACGTACTTACTTACCTCCCACAAGTCCGTTCAGACCCCTCTCTGTGAACTACATAAACAAGGCTGACAGGTGATTAAAGACACTCACTGTGATCACATAAGTTATTACTTTTAAATATAAATTGTCACAAAGGCCATCAGCCTTGCTTCCCTACACTGCTAGACTGTGTTTTCCTGCAGCGAAATTATAGATATTAATCAGTTTCTCTTTCTTCTATTAAGCAAATACACAGCTGTTTTTTTTCAAGGCTCATTGAGAAAAGGGATCAAGGAGTCAGAGAAAACTGCCAGGTCAGTACTCCCAACTGCTGACAAGATCCTGAAAGGCAGAGTAAGAAACCTGGATCTTGAGTTTTGCATCTCTGGCTCCTGTAACATGCAAGCTTCTAGCTCTCCTTTGGTCCATGGAGAACTGAGAGCCTAGAAATCTGCAGAAAAAAAAGCTTGGGATTATGGTTTTCTAGGATAAATGGTGGGAAAGGGAAACTCTTACAGAAAGTTATTAAACCAACATTTTCTGGAGAAGGATTGCTGTTTTCAGCCATCAACATACATACTTGGAACAGGGAAAGAGGTAATGAGGGACCTACTGGATGCATTTTGGAAAATAGATATGATTTTAACAGCTAATTCTATTCAATTGGATGAAACTACCTGCAGAACAACTTTGGAACTGCAGGCTAGGGGGTTATGGATGAGACTGGCAGGAAGCATTTGCTGTGGAGGACTCAGAAAACTGTCCCATGTTCTAAAATTTAATGGAACAATGCCATGCATAGCCTTTGAGACAATGGGAGAAGAAAACTTTTGATTCCATGCAAGTAATAATGCAACAACTTTCTTCTAGACTTTAAC
>WAAB01004425.1:0-16304 GCA_013389865.1 Piaya cayana | reverse complement strand
GTGATTCTGTGATTCAATCTTTTGAAATGAATCCAAATCATTTTCCCAATAAATCTTAACGAAAAGAGGTTATTCACAATTCTCTTTAACACACCATATTTACCACTGAAAATGGGAAAAGGACAACCTGTTTTGAATAATTTTGTAATTTTTAGAATAAAATACTTCCTTTATCTGGCTATCTTATCTCAAATAATTTGGTATACAAGTACTGTCATGAATGTAAAAAAAAGTGCATATTTTTCCAAATGCATTTATTCTTTTAACCTATAGCCATAAGAAAGAAGCACCAATTGATAAGCAAGTTGGACCTCTCACCAAATTTTCTATAGCTTTTATACAACTTGGCTTACAATAATCCCTAAGGACCTTAATATCATTAGACAATGAGAGTTAAGAATCCTTAGAGTACTGATTGTCTTTCTGATCATTTGCAAAGCAATTCAGTGTGAACCACACTGCTTTAATTTGGATAATTAATTTGCATGTATGCAATTTATGCATGCATATCTCTTTATTATAAATCTGTATTTATATCTATTTAAGACTAAGCAGTCTGTGTAAAAATTCTTGAGCCTCAAGGCAAATATTACAACTTGCAGTGGTCAATGAGTAAGGGACCTCGTTTCAAGCACAGCAAACTTTGTATGATCTCCTTATTCTGGGACATTCATTTCTGTGCAGTTTGTCAGTTACATTGGGAGACATTTTGTAACATAAGCTGGCACTTGGTGTGAGAAAATTGGAAAGTGGTGTAAGCATGAAGTAAAGGATTTAAGTATGTTTTAAATGAGACTAGTCAAGAAGTTTTGGATTTTTTCTTTTTTTTTTTTCCAAGTGTGAATTGTATTCAAAATTATTAAGGCCTTTTATTTTACTACTTCTACTTCCATTACAAATTACACATGGTTTTATACTATACCTTCTAAACACATTTCCTAAACTAAATTAAATTCTTCTTTCCAAATCCAAACAGAAATTTACACCAAGGATTTAACATGTCATTTCTGTAAGCACTATGTTGTTGCAGGTATTAAAAGTGTTTTGTAGTTTTGTTCAATAGTTTAGTTCCATTCCTACCAAAAGTGGTAATGCACATTAAGAAATAAATTATCTGTGGAAGTACATCTACTAAATCCTTTGGAATTATATTAATAAAGTATTTAACTTGAAATATTCACTTCCAGCACTTCTCAAATCCAGTAAAATCTCTCAATTTTTATTTCATTACAAGAAAATCTGTCACTAGGGTTTTAGCTATAACTGCTTTCTTTTATCCTACTTTTTCTACACAGACATTTTTTCTGTCGATGTTCACAAGCTGATGACTATGATCTATGAGTAATTATGAAAAAGATATCATTAACATAACTTATTTCTTCATTTATGCATATTGGAAGACATTTAGCCTTTAAATTGTTGTTTCTGTTATATTCTTGTGGTAAAGTATCTTCTTCAATATTCAGAAATAATATAAAGTAATTGGATGAATAAAATAAACAAGTGAAATTTCCGGTTTTATACAGAGCAAAAAGAATTAGCATGCATTTTATAAACTGAATGGGTCTTGAACAGGATAAAAACAATGTCTGTTTATGATAAATCAAGCAACAGCATATGCCATGGTTAGTGAAGGAAGCAATGTAAAAAGAAAAATAAAATCAAAGGTCTAAAACCTTGAGCAGTAAAACTTGTATGTAAGAAACCAAACTGATTTCTCCTGTTTTATGCTGGAATGAGGAGGACTATTCCTCTCAGTAGTAGGGGTGGGAGACTCACTGAATTTGGAGAGACAGTGAGGAGATAGGAGTGGCTGAGTTTTCTTATTATCTCACTACAACATCTTCTGTCACTTCTGGTACTCCTGAGTTAAAAGAAATAAAATTCATAATTTTCTTTGAAGCCTGTCATGTAATACTTACACAGAGGTTTTCTAAAAACAGTTGATATGTATATTGGATTCTTATTGAGGAGCAAACACTTTTAACTCACTCCTGGGTTTCTTTGTTACAGTAAATAAAATGGGAAAAAATGCCCAAATAATAACATATTTAATAATAATAATAGTGTACGTAGGTTACCTGCAAAGCATTATTTCCTCACATGTAAACTTTATATATGATCTGCAGCTTAAAAGAACAATAGACTAAAAATTCCTCTAATCAAGAATTCTTTAGCATGAAGAGCTGGCAAGAACTATTTGATGACACTAAACTATGACACTGTATAATGTCTTACTTAGAAGTACCTTGGTCTATGAGAATTTAAAAGGGCAGGGAAGATGTCAGGGGGAAAAACAAATGAAGAGAAATTGTCCTTGGAAACTCCTAATATCTCAACTCAGCAAGTTACTCAACATTCTGACATAAAATAAAGATAGATAGTTGAATAAATTTGATATCTTTACAAAAAGCCATCATGGTACTTCCACTTTAGAACATATTGGACTGTTGAGAAAAGGTGAATAACACATAACATGGGTAACGGATAAACATGAATTTCCAAAAGATTCATGACAATCTACCTCTATGAAGGTTTACTGGAGAAAATAACTATCCATGGAAGAGAGGAGGTAAATGTTTGGAATATACTATTAATTATTTAAAAGACAGGAAACTAAAGGCGAGGATAAGTGGTCAGAAGGGAAAAGTGTAACCAATGGAATTCAGCAATTAAATGTGTTGAGAGTTATTCTGTTAAACTCGCTTACACCAACCTAGAAAAGAAATTGAGCAGTAAAATGAGAAATTTTTCTGATGATGCTAAATTATTCAGGAAAGAATAAGCGAAGGACAAGACTGACTGTAAGAATCATAGAACTTGGAAAATGAAATTGCAGCTGAAATTTGATGTGACAAACTAGCCAAAAATTGTAACATTTCATTTAGGAATTGATGGTCTCCGTGTTACCATGGCCACTTAAAAAAATCTTGCCAATGTAATGAATTCTTCCTTGAAAATATAATCTTCAGTGAGCAGGAATGATAAAAACAGCAAGTGTGACAGTAAAAGTCATAAGGCAAATATTATAAACAAAAAAAATAGTATGTCATTGTGACAGTTTTTAAACATTTGTTTCACTGGCCTTTTGAATGCTGACTGCAGCTCTTGTTCCTCCTTTGAAAAATTAAATAATAGAATTGAAAATTTCAGAGAGTAAAAAACCAAATTTATTCAGAATCATGGAATAGCTTCTGTATGAGGAAAAATCCAATATACTGCAGCCAGGGAGAAAGACAACTAAGGACAGTTATGATACTAGGCTGTAAATCTATAAATGGAGGAATCATTAAAAAATATGTCTCTCTCCTTTGGCAACAAGAAGTAGGGAGAAGCAGATGAAGGTACAAGGAACTGATTCAATAGAAATAAAGGAATTTGTTTTCTTGTAGCTCCAGTGGCAGAGACTGGATGGGCTACATGCTGATTGCTAGCTTGGCTTCAAATAAAGACTGAATGTATCAGGGGAGCAGAAATGCTCTGAACCTTTCTAAATACATAGAAAACACACCTGTTCTATGAAGTCCAACATATGAGCTTTTGATAGAGACATAATGGATATTAATGGAAAACTTCGTATTTAATTGCCTTAATCTTACTCTTTATCATATATCACTTCCAGCCATTGTCCAAGAACACAGATTTGAACTAGGCAGAAACTTACTTCATCCTTATACAGCCCTTTTGTATACTATTTTTTTAAAACTCATGTTAGACTTATGTGCATCATATTATCTACAAAATCCACAAAAAAAATATTGGTGGGTCACACACTAAATTATCTTGTGTGGTTATTAAACGTCATTTCTTAGCCTGACTGTAACCAGCTTATTTTATCTTATTTCTGAGCTTTAACAATAAATAAAGGAATAAATGTACATGCATGAACAACAAAATAGAAATGTTCCTCTTCCTTTCACGCTTGTAAAGCATGTACCACCATGGCTCACAGGTTGTAGGCTGAAACTTTTGAAGTTGTTTTAACAGATCAATATTTAAGAACTTTATCACTTTGAGAACATAAGTATTAATCTCTTAGAAAATGTCAATGGAAGCCTTTTACCACAATGGGGAGAATAGCAATACATTTGGAGATTTTAACATATAATTGTCCTCTGGAAGTGTATGACTAAACAGGTTTTGGGTTTTTTGTTTGTTTGCTTGTTTGTTTTGAATTCTTTCCAGTCACTGAAACAAAGATAAACAGCCTGCCCACACCCTCCAGACTTCTTCCGTGAGATCTAAAATATATGACCTTTTTTTACCATTTTGCTAAATGAAATTAAACAACAAGCTTTTCAGTATTCAAGGATATTTCTTCTAATAGTTTCTCCTCTGGAATATGTAACTACTTCTGTCTCCTTTTGTCCACAGCACTTATTATTTTTTCCTTAAGCTAAACAAACTCTCTTCTCAGTCTAAGAACATTGTTGCTATTTATATGCCTGCTTTTCAATATTCAGAACATAGTTGTTAAATCTAATGATTTCTTTAGTTTGCTTTAAAGATTTTTCCACTGGGAATAGGTGACGTGTCAGTGTCCTTGTCAGTCTCTGGCTAACTCACACATATTTTGGTAATTTTTATGAAACTAGCAAAAATTAATAAATTACACTTAAGCAGAATCTTGAAACCGCCATAGGGAAGATAGGAAACAAGGAAGCCAAAATTATCCCCATTTACAGCATTTAATAAGAAATTATTTAACAAGTTTATAGATGAACATTTATTATCTGCATAATTAATTAAAATACAAGAAAAAGGCTCTAGAATTTATGTTCCTAAATTTCTTTTCAAAATTATCTCATGTGCCTACATAATATCTGAAGGCTGATTTTAATTCAGCTGCCAAGAGTCTGCAGGAAAGGGATGAAGGAATCCTAATCTCATAAAATCTGCTCTCCTAGTAAATGAAACTAGCTAACTGTTTGTGAGAAGGTGGAAGTAGATGTATAGTGAGAGCTCTTAAATGCAGTTGCCTGACAAGAACCAGTGTGTTCCTGAGATAATTACTTCAGCCTTCCTTCACAGACTGAGACTTGCTGTCTTGCAAGGAAGTATACAAAAAAAAAAATTGATTCCAGAGGTCACTCAGGCCATGCAGAGATTGCATTTATTTCATTGAGCATATTGAAAGAAAATTCCTTGGGAAATCGTAATTCACAGCCTCCTTCCAATTTTCTCCTCAGCAACTTGTTCTGGCCTGTAAATGAGAACAAAAGGTTACACTATGCTCATCACAGCACAGAACTTTATCACTACAATAATGGCTAAAATGGAGAGCTGCTTGTCCCTCACCATCCATTGCACTAGCCTATAGTTGCTGAGGAACATTTTCCCATTGTCTTGGTGCATAGCAATCTATGTCCGTAGCTGACTGTCCTTGTGGACATTTGAAGATCTCTCTGAATCTCCATTCTATCATATCCTTAGGCAATTACCTTTTTTGCTTACAATTTTATTCAGGACATTTGTCAAGGGTTTTATCTCCAATAAGCATTTGAGTCTTTATTAGGTATTTTTGACCAATATCTCCTATGACTGCACCTATTTCTCTTAATTAATTTCTCTTAATTCTCTTAGAGTCCTGTTTCAGGAAGCAAATACCATTTTTAAGAAACTTAACTTAATATAAAATCCAGCATTATAGGATTTTTATTATTTTAAGCAGCCTTCCTGCAAGTCAAGGACTATTAAAAACTGCTGTGATAGTTAAAAATAATAAAATATAAAAGGGATCCCTTTTACATTCAACAAATTCACAATTTGTATTTTTATTCACACAGTATCTGTTAATACAGGTGTCAGACTTGACATTCATAGCACTAATATGAAACTTCTGTTCATTTTTGTTAGTGTCAACAATACCTAGTTAAACATCCATTAAAATTATTTTTTCTTTCTTCACTGAATGTATCTTTTTCTGATTTGTAAAATTATATTAACATTACTGCAGTTAGTCACACTTCTTTTGCCTTAGATAATGTATGACTTCACTTAATATAACATTTTGCATAAACTTGGATATAGACAAGTTTGTCATATTTTAATATATGTAGCAAATTTGGGATTATTTCTTGTGGTGAAGTTATGGACTACAACAAATTATCATGTCCTCAAAAATTCTCTTTGTTCATATGGAAGCATCTATAAACACAAATTTTACCTTTTAGACAGTGCTGCTTTTGGTTGGTTGGTTGGTTGGTTTTTTGTAGAGTAGAGCTATCAGAGCTGCAGTAAAGCAAGAAAAGAGATGAACTTCAGAGAACTGCATAGGGATTGTGCCCAATTTAGTATTTTGTCTGTAGATTTATCAAAAGACTCTGATGTAGATGCTTGATAAAGGGCAAAGAAGAAGGTGTGACCACATGCATAAATTAGATATCGAATGTTAAGAAAAGATGAGAGTTGTAGTATAATAAGCTTGTGTACATAATTAGGATGGATTGGAAACTGTCAAAATGCCTCTCCCCGCTTGCCAAAGGGGATATTGGATAGAATATACTTGTCTTACACTCTTTTTCTAATTACCTGTTGTATCATGCACCTAGAGGAACAAGCCTGTTATCCTGTATTTGAAGTGTAGTGTCTGTGACAGGCACAAATTTGAGACATTATCAAGTATTCCTTTTTCTGATCTCTCTTTTAGGAGAAAGCTCAAGCTTGCAAGGATCTAGGAGGAGCAGACTTCCCCTGAAGAGAGGTCTTTCAAAGTTGCTCCCTTGAAATGTTTTCTGTTTTTTTTTTCTTCCCTTTAGTCTGCTTTTGAATCATTTTTGTATTGATATGAACATTAGCAAAAAACCCCAAAGCATAGAAGATGTTTTTAGCACCACAGTCATAAACTGCTACAACTTTGAATAGACAGGTTAGGGAAAGGAGAAGAATCAGAATGCATAATGGATCCAATGCAAAAAATCCCATCAGACTAACCCTCTGGCTTGGGAACCAAGAGTTGGAAGGGAGACACAAAGATATGATTACAGAACATGTTCTCACTGGTTACAGTGAGACAAGGCTTAGTTTGATCACTTCAATCAGCATGAGTGGACATGTTCAAATACCAATGTTTTCTTAGCCTATATCAGAAAATGGCAATGTGCGAGACTGAAGAGGTAAGAAGTTGCAAAAGATTTCAGTATTATATGTATGTAATTGGCTATCTCATGTTTTACAAAACAAGCATTACTGAAGTAGATCCAAATTAAAGAGGATTTGTTAGGTTCTTCCAAGAACATGACTAGTGGGTAGCTTACCCTGACCCCAAGATTAGATGGAAGTTATGAAGTGGAATAGAAATCAGGATAAACCTGTAGTAGTGACAAAGCAGTACTATGAATATGAACTGATGTTAGCTGATATAGTGGATTGTGCTTAGTGCATCTTATTTTTGAGAAGAAAGGATTTGACAACAATGCCCACTTAAAAATAACTGCTCAATGCCTTATTAATGACAAACAAACAGCTCAATTAATCTCTCTATATGATGGAAAAAGTACTGTAAAAGCAAAAATAAAATGTTCTAGTAGAATGTCAATTAATGCTGGAAAGGGAAGGCAGACTGATAATTGTACTGTGAAAAATGTCAGTTAATACAAAACAGGAGTAAGAACTTTGTGTTATAATAAACAATTTAAAATACACTAATGCATTTTGGGCTGCAGGTTATGCACTTGACAGGTGTGATTCTCCTATGTTTGGTTTAGACCCAGTCAGTAAGTAGATAATCATCAAGTAGAATCACTGCATTTTATCCTTTCTATTAAAATGGTAACTTACTATGTATTACATGTGATCCTAGGAGGCTGCAGCAGGAAAATAAATTATGCAGAAGTGTGTAATGTGGTGTAAAATTTGAATTAATCAGAAATACACTGAAATAGAGAATGGAAGATATATCTGTGAATGTCTTCATTTTAGGAGACAGACAGATTAAACTTAACGTATCATGTATACTGTAAATCAAAAGCAAAGTCTGGCACAAACTAAAATAGTATAACATGGATTTAATACCTTATCAATTAAAATTTGGAGAAGATATTCAAAGCTGTAGTACATACCTCTGGCACCATTTCCAATCAGCTTTCTTGAATATGCAACATACCATTTTTAATTGGATCAAGCTCTGGTTCAGCAATGATCCAACTCATTGCTTGATCTTACACTGCATGATATTCTACAAGATGTGTCTCCAAAATAATAAGATGGTTATGTGTGTATACTCAGTGCACAGAAAGACAAACCTTGCATTAAATGTACTGTACTACAAAGCCCCCAGTTTCTGATTCATAGCGAAGGAACTAATTCCACATTCTGGGAATGTAGCTATTTGGTTAATGCAGCATTTTTATCATCTACAGAAACAATTGAAACTATTGACAAAAAAACCAAATCTTTTGCCCAGAGATCATACTTTAACACAAAAAGTTAGATGCATCCAAAAAGGAGAATACTTTTTTTCATTAAATCAGAATTACTCTAATGATATCTGTAACGCTGCTGCCTTTTGCCATGTGAATGGTGGAGGATTTTGGCTTTCATTGATTATCCTTTCCGTCTAAGAAAGGGGTGCTTATATTAGAAATGTGAACTAAGTGTTTCTGCTAGGACATCACTGAAATGCTCTAGGACTGAGAACACCTGCTTAGTAAACAGCAGTTGTATTTGGGGGAAAAAATGTCCGTAATAAATACAAAGCTTGGTTGGACTCGATGATCCAGTGGGTCTCTTCCAACCTGGTTGTTCTATGATTCTATGATTCATAAATACATCTTCAAAAGTAATAATCTCTGAAGTTAGCAGATAAATCTTTAACTTACTTAATATTACATTGTTCTGGTGAAGCTATCTGAATTGTTTCACCAGAAAGCTAGTGGAGACATTAGCCCTCCAGGGAGCTAGCAGGAACATTTTTATCATTCATTTAATTTTTTTTTTTTTAGAAGGCCACTGCTGAACTAGAATTGTGCAGCTGAAGCATTTCAGCACATGAATACCAAGTTTACATCTCAACAGAAATCTTAAAAAGAACATTTTGGAATTACCTATAATCTTTCAACTATAATGCAAAGTCCTATGGAAAATGGCCTAGTGAACAATATTTTGAACAGAAAACATGAGTCCTAAAACTGTCAGGTACTACAGCTCAGTGAAACAACAAGGTAGGAAGGCAGCAGCTTTTTACTGTGCGTACAGCACTTGTTATTATTTTTTTTTCTTTTATTGTCACTAAGGCCAAAAATGTTGTGAAAATTTTAATGTTTCTTAGCTGTATTACCAGAATATGTCATGAAGGACTCTGCATGATAAAGTAAGGAAAGAATAAACTAGGCCATGAAAAGAATGGTTCAGACCTCACTATTTCAAAATTTTGGCTGGCACTTTTACTGCATATTTATTTCAAATGCAGGTTTTATTTCAAAACTTCTTTACAGGAAATCTTATGCATATTATACAGCAATTATTATGTGTTGAATTGTCTTTAAGGATGACATGGGCTCAGTAGCATCTGGTGGATGTTTAAATAACTTTCAAAATTAGGTATGATCATGTAAGAGTTTGATAAGGAAAAACTCATGAAGCAGATTTGTCATACAGAAAAAAATAGATTCATGCTTTTGTTTTTCTTTGTGTAGGATTTCTTAGGATAAAGAAGTTGTCAAACAATATAATGAGTTTTTCACTCTGTACTATACAAACCTTCATAGATAATTTCAACCCTGAGTACTTTAACATATATCATTACTACTTAAACATGCCAATGAACTTGCATCACTCACCTTCTTTTTTCACTTTCCTTCAGGAAGTATAAGCTTTAATTTAACCTACATATTTAATCATAAATAATGGTCAAATGACACCTAAAAAGCAGGAAAATAAAAGGGAAAGGGGAACTTTCTTCATCCATCTGACTTCATGAACTACTAAATATTTAAATTAAAAATGTGATGAAGATGAGATGAAAAGTAGAGAAAATGAGTGTATTTCTGGTTTTAAGGCAACTGCTGGACATTATGTTACAGCACACATGCACTGCTTTCATATCAGTTCCTTAAATGAGTCTTTAATTGCCAAGCCAAACAGCTTTTGTAAGTCTGCATCTGTGGTAAACAGGCCAGATGGGTACAAACAGAAATAGAAAGGTTTAAAAAAAAGGAAAAGGTGGGGAGGGAGCAGGACAGGGAGGTAGTGTTGATTCTCATACCTCGTTCTAATAACACTATCAAATTCTGTTTTGAAATGGATTGGTTGTCCCAAGCAAGTATCCTAAAGGTACCATCAGACATCTGAATGTCAGCCAGTGACTGAAAGTATGCCAGCCTGATATCTATTAATTGACTAACTGTGAGAATCCAATATTGCACGTAGGAAAATTAGACTTTATTCTGAATACTTCTCCATGAGAACAGTAGAGGGAGCTGTCAATCTTCGCAGGAACAAAGACATGGTGTTTCCAGCATCAGAGATGGGTAGGTATTAGCCAGTAGTTGGCTAACGTTAGAAAATTAGAGCTTGTTGAGATGCCTCTAGGCTATCCATACATACAGGTAAAAATGGAAATCCATCATTTCATACCTTGACCAAGACTGGAAAATTAACCTACATAATTTAAAATTAACCCAAATTTATCTAGACTAACAATAGTCATTATCCATTGACATCTATCTGGGTTTTGAATTTTAATATAACTTAATTGGGGTTTTGGGTTTTTGTTTGTTTGGGATTGGGATGGAGCAGGGATGTGTGTGACTATTGCTAACCCCCTAGAATTCTCCTTTGGCTGTTTGTTGCTGGCTTTCAAAACTATGTATATCCTACTAATATTTGAAATCCTCCTTTAATACTTACAAGCCATTGGTGCTTCAAGGGGCATGATGGTGAAGGTAGGTAAAAGAAAATACCATATAAGCAAAAAATTAGGTTGAAAAAAAGCCAAAAAACAAAAAAAAATCTGTCCCAGGCATGAACTTAATATGAAGAACAGAACAGTAAAATGTTCTTTACATTCTTTCTTCAGCATTTAAATAGCTGAATTCCTCCCACATTCTCTCCCACAGGAGACTAGGCTAGAAAGGATTTTTAAGTGATACTACTGTACCATTTTATGGTGCTTGAGTTGCAGAGTTTGGAAGCACTACAAAAAGTTCTCTACATGAGAAAACACAGATTTATTCAGTGATACCTCAACATTATCTAAGATACAGTACAAATCACCTCTGTCTTCATTTGACTGCTAATTTGCCCAAGGCAAACCTTTTTTAAATCAAGCTCAGAGGTAAAGTATGTGATAGCAGAACAAGATAACTGCTAAATCAAGTAAAGTTCTCTCAGGAACAAAAGATTCTGCATGAACTGGAAAGTAAACCATATCTTAAATTACTGTTAATTATTTGAGTAAAGTACTAAAATGGCATTTGCAACACTCTTGTAACGAACATGAGAAATTTTGGGAAATTAACAGTTTAAACTATCATATTCAGTGGGCAAAATGTTAGCCTAGTATAATAATCAAATAATAAGGATTAAAAGACCATGAACACATTATAGGCAGAGAGTTATTCTTAGCTTCTCTATATTGTCATCTTTTATCTTTGCTGTACTTAAAACTTTGTACTTTCACATATATGTTTTACTTAAAAGTTTAGGAAGCATATACAGCTGTTATTGGCAAATGTTTATAATAATCTCATATATTGTTAAACTCTCAAAATCAAAAATTAAAAGAAAAAAAGTGGTTTTCTCTCCCATCTTTCCTTCTACCCACATCAGTGACTCAATTTGATTCATTATTTTATTGAATAGTTCAATTCAATCTGGATACACATTCAAAATAACAGTGGGGAAATAATTAGAAATACTTCTTATGCAGCATGAGAAGCAATTGTATGGAACAGGAACATACGAGATTAAATTTCTGTATTCGAGCTGTCTTTCAGTTGGGATGCATTTCATTCAAAAGAGCAGAACTATTCACCTTCATAATGTATTATTTAGAATAAAATACATAAAGAGCAAATAAACAAAGCAATAGACAATAGATTACCAACCCTTTCAGGCAACATGTTCAACCTAACAGCATAACTGTCACTGTTTTCACAACATCATCTAACTGGGTATAAACACAGGCACAAATACTTGAATTATGTCTTGGCAAGGAAGGTTTGCTTATATTCTGCAGTCATATCTTGCTCAAAAATTTGTAAAAGTCCTTATTTCTACAAATTAAGCAAACAAAATAATTTTAGGTACATGAGGTAGTAGGCTTCATAAGAACAGTGAAACAAAAATGGGGTTTTTTACAGATAGGGTTTCTTTGTAATTTAACTCACATCTACTTTTTCCCAGCTTCTTAAACTCAACACTTTCTAAGTTGTTAGGCTGCTTGAGAAAGTAGTATATAACATAGGCTTAGAGAGCACTGCATGCTAAAGAAAGGGGGTGAAAATCTGTGTATCAACTGACAGAAAAACAGGTTTTGGTCAGAATGCTATAGAATGCCATGTCAGCAGTCAGCAATGGTAGGCTTTCAGACGTCATTCAGTCACTGAACACTAGACTGCGTTGTCTCGCTCCTTGTATTGCACATGCACATATTTTTTTTTTTTTTTAAGTGCAATTTTACAGAAGTCTACATACATCATGGTAATCTCTGAAACAGGCTATAGCAGTACCAAAAAGAAGTCCACATAGATCATCTGGGAAACATGTTCTTGAGAATCACAAGGTTTGATAAGGTTTTTGGGAGCCTTCATACTGATCTGTTATGATTGCCTGTGCATCCAAAGGGAAAAACTGTTGGGACAACTGTCTTTATTATACCACACAATTCTTTTCTCACAGGTGATGGTTGTTGTTGCTGTTGTTAATTGGAGATACAGAAACAGCAGTTTTGTGGGACAGAGCAAGGACATATGGAGGCTTCCGTAACTCCAGAGAATGGCTAGGGAAAGTACTTACTTCTGATACTTTGTTGACTTTCCAAATTATATATGTTTTATTTAGTGAAATCCCTAGTGAGAGTTCCTTGATGGTGAAACTGTACTACTGGGACTGAAGGGTGTTCTAAGAAACCTAGTTTTATCACTTTGTATTCCCGATCATCTTGAAGAATCTAAAAGTTCTGGGTGTAGGATGAAAGCACATATTTCTTAATGGGAAAATATGAAGAAATAATTCATGGCATTTTCTGTCCTTTCCATTTCACCCCTGAAAAACTGTATTGCAGGGCAGAAACTTGCAATATTTGGATCCTAATCAAAGACATAGGTGAATGTCTGTTTGAAACATAAATTAATCTCAATTTTAGCACTTTATGGAGAAGTCTCTCTGTAAGATAAAAGATGTTTCCTAGACAGATTAATAAACAGTTTGAATTTTGTATTAATTATAGGCTTGCATACAGAAGTGTTCCTTTTATAAGACTTCCATAAACAAAATATAAGTAATCATACAGTCAATTTTCAATCTTAATATGACGTTTTAAGAAACATTCTTGTTCAAAAAGTTAATACCAGAAATAAATTAAATTGTCTACAATGCTTTTTCTAGAACCATTGAAATGGTTTGTTTTATCAGTGATAGCATTAGGACTTTGTGATTGGATTCATTGTCAAGTGTTTTCCACTTATCAATATTATGAAACATCTGGATATGCTCATATGTGGTAATCTGTCCTTCAATTCTGATGACATATGTATGTTCCTTTAAAATATTTTTTTCACTGTCTAGTGTTTTAAAGGTGATCACTTCTGCATCATAATAAAGGAAATTCAATGAAGACTAATTGAAAGCAAGAGTGGACAATGGGCAGAGAAAACATTCATTGACTAACCTATATTTCGATATTTGTTGTCATTTCTGCAATGTTTTTTCCAATGGTGTTACACATGGGTGTTGCACAAAAGTCCTTGGTGCCTTTTGAAGATTTCAAACCCTTCTGCAACAGGTTCTTCATATCTTTCCTTCAATTTATAAATTCTAAAATTATGCTAAACTTTGATTTATATTTCCCATATTTTCTTTATAGGTCTTCTATGAGAGTGAGCTCAATGAATAGACCCATTCTGGCAAGATGAATAGCTCAGTAGTTGACATAATATTCATAGTGAAAGGAATCAATGATAAACTTAGTTCATTAATTTATGCACATAATGGAATGACAAAAAAAAAAGGAAGATTCTTAGTCTTTAAACTTATGCTACTTTCACTGTAAAACAGTCAAATTAACATGATTTGAATTATTTGCTACCACATGCTCTGGGATAACTTTAAAATAAAGTTTTCAGCTACTCTAAGAATAAAGTCATTGAAGTCAAAGGACAAACAGGAACAAGTTTTCCATAGAAGTTGTGGAAGCCCTATTCCTGGAGATCATAGAATCATAGAGTCACCAGGTTGGAAGAGACCCACTGGATCATCAAGTCCAACCATTCCTATCAGACACTAAACCATGCCCCTCAGCACCTCATCCACCCATGCCTTAAACACCTNTTCTCTGGACTCGCTCCAGAGCCTCGCTCCAGAGCCTCAACATCTTTCTTGTGGTGAGGGGCCCAGAACTGAACACAGGATTCAAGGAGTGGTCTCACCAGTGCTGAGTACAGAGGGATGTTCAAGCCCAGGTTGGATGGGACCTTGGGCAACCTAAACTAGTGGAATGTCCCTGTCCATGGGAGGGGGTTTGGAAATAGATGATCTTTAAGTTTCCTTCCATCCCAAACTATACTATGATTCTATGATCTTGTAAATCAAAGTCTGAGATGTATAAGTTCCTGGATATATTATGATTTCAGAAATAGGTTGTCCAAAAACTTTAAGAAAGTATTTCATTTTTATTTATTTATTTGGGTTTTTAAATGCTATTTAAGAACAGAGCAGTAAGCAGAATGACCTCCTAAAAGCTGTGTCAAACTAGACTGCCTTTTGTCTGTTTGATAAAGCATGCAGGTTTTGTACTGTTAAAGGTTTGTCAAGTTTTCACCACAAACATATTTTCTGTTTTGCCACAATGTTCTTCTTCTGTGACTGTGTAGCTACTCCTTATTCCTCGCTAGAAGTATATATATATATTTTTAATTTTCCAACAATCATTTTATAGGTTGTTCTAAATCTTGAAGAAGAAAACAAATGAATTAAAGCAGTTAGACCTGCAATTTGAACTGGTATATGAAGCTTGTAATAACATACCATTTATATAATCTGTCATTTGGGACAAAAACAATTGCATCTTTGAAAGATCTTCAATTCATATTAGATATCCATAAGCTGAAAAAACTACTAAAATCTGGTAGTTCAGCATGTAAATCTCTATGTTATCCACATGTGAATTGCTATTAAATGACAAACAAATGTGATTGAAGTACTTACTGTTGCAGTTGCCTAAATAATCTGTGCTAACTTGATTCATCTTTCTTTATATATATATCAGAAGGAAAAGTGAGTTTTTAATGTCATAGCAGTATCTACAAACACAAGCATTTTCTTTCTTTTCTGAGTTTTTCACATACTGTATGGATGCAAATGTCATGTGTGTCTGAGGGTTACATAATGGCAGTATAAACATTACAAATCATTTTAGTCCTGTGAACATTAAAACTTGCACAGATTAACTTTAATCATCTCCATCAACTGTTAACCAAGAATCAAACTAGATACCAGGACTATAAGCTACATCTCTGAACATTCTTCTACCTTTTTAGTCAGCCATCATTTTCTTATTCTAGAAAATGTGTTTGATTTCTGATATTTCACACTACTCTCTGAAAAAGTACAAACAGCACTTGAAGCCTCTGTTAGATTTCATATAAAATTTCATTTAAATTCTGTTCTGCTTTTTTCTTAATGTTTGAAAATTACTGAAGTCTTTTCTTTCCTGTTATAAATAAATCTGTCTTACATGTTCTTATGCTTACAGCATGTTGTCTTGTTCATTTTGTTTGTCTTTTCATTGTTTGATTTTTGCGGTTTTTATTTCAGAGGAAAATATGACTGGATTGACTTATCTGTATTTATTTTCTTTAGGATGAGTAATAATGAATATGTACCAAAAAGTTACCTAACAAGAAACATCAGAGTGAGATCTCTGGGATCTTCTCCAACTCAGCACAGCTCATGCTGCTGCAGAAACATCCTAAAATGACAGAACTACTGCATAGTTCATGCTGGAAACTATCTCTGGAGTTTTCTTGAGAAAAAGTGTGTTTATTGAAATGCTTTCAGCACTTACTCCTAAATGCTTTTAAGCCCTTTAAAATTGTCATAATAGTAACTTACAGATCAAATTTAAAAACCAAACCAAAACAAAA
>WAAB01004420.1:19357-33397 GCA_013389865.1 Piaya cayana | reverse complement strand
GTTGTTGTGCCCCAACACAATGTGTGTGCCTACACAATGCACAGTAGCCTTGCATGGGCATCAAACACACCTTCCCAGAGGAGACTGCTGTTTTGCTCTCCAGCTTAATGAACACATTGTTGTTCTTCTGTCACCACCTATGCATGCCAGGAGCTCTTTTGACTCAACACTGACAGAAGTTTTTTATACTGTGTCTCCATTTCACATGGCGGGAACTGAGGCATTAAGAGGCAAGGTGATTTGCTTTAGATTACTCAACAGGCCAGTGACACCAACAGTAGCAACAATATTGTTTTGTGGTGGCAAGTTTAAGGTTTGTGGACTAGGAGATTATTTACATTCAGCTGTATGTTATTTTACATAAATATCAAGAGATTCTAGGGAATCAACTTTCACCTTTTTCCCTAAAAGGAATGTAGGGGAACGTTTTTCTTTCACTTTATATCAGTAGGTTTTCTGGAGATTGAAGAGAGGCAGCAACAGAGATTTTATTTCTCCACCTCACCACACATTTATATAACCAGAGTGAAATCTGTTTTCTGTTAAGAGAGAGAGGAGGGCAGAGAAAGACTTTTTTTTTTTTTATGTCAACAGGCCCAAAATTGTCTGGAAACTGTGCCAAAACAATAGCATAAAAAGAATGCATCTGGAAATCATTAGGGAAACTTGGAGTGGGCAGTGATTAAAGTAGGATGGAATTTCGACTTCTTTTTTCCTCCTTTACAGTTTCTAAGCCAATCAGGCACAGCTTTAAAGACAATAAACTGACACTCCCCTCCCCCAAACTCTTATGAATATGCAAGCAAGAAAATTCTAACCCCATTTCCCTCCTGAAGACAATTCTTATCATCTCTTCTATAATACCTCTCAACCCAGTTCCCTGCACTATTTGGGAGAGTTCAAGTTGCTTCAAATTGCTGCCTGGAAAATTCTAGCCTCTTTCTTACCTTAAAAAACAACAGCTAGAACATTATACTGGCACTGTGAAATACAGTGCTATAATTTAGCATTAAGGCCAAACAAATATAGAGGATTAGAAGAATCAGATTACGAATGAAAGTCTTAACTTTTTTCAACTTCTTCCACTAAGAGATCCATTTGTCTGTCGGTAGTCATTCTCCACCCACAGCCAGGTACTGTGGGTCAGACTGCTACAGTCTCATCCCAAAAGATCCTGCCAATTTATGCTTTGAGTGCAGCAATTACAGCCAGCTAAATAATGCCAGTGTCCTCCTTTCATAACTAGCTCTAGACTCCTCAGAGGACCTCCTTCTGCTTAGCATATCCGGTGATGCAAAAGTCTGAAAACTTCATCTTTTACTATTCTCCTGAATTCCACATTTTTTTCATTCCATCTTTGTAGCAGGAAATCTAACCTACTGTAATGTCAGAATCTGCTGCAGTTCAACATAAGAGAACCCACCCTTCTCAGTTCATTTTAAAGGTGAATGATGTCATACAGAAACATCCATTGATCATATTTCATCACTACAAACAGGGCAGCATTTACTGAATTAGCAGACAATGTTCCTGCTATGTGCAAAGACCATAAAGAAGTGGTCTCTTTACTTTAGATTTTCATACACAGCGCTTTTATGGCATTCCACTACTGTAAGTACTGTGCTTGCAGAACTTTAATCATGAACAGAAAATAAAGTCAAGGAGATGTCCCATTTCTGCCATCTCATCTGTCAGGAGCCATAGTGAGTGAAGAAGGGAAGGAGGCTGTAGCCACCAGCCAAGGCTGCAGCCTGTGCTTTACTCTGTGCCTACGGCATCCCATGTGAGTAAACAGAGGTGAGCTGTGAGGGTTGCATAAACACAGATGACTATTTTCCACAGCTCCTTGCACCTGCTTTTCACCTGTGTCTCCTCAAGTTTTATGGGAAAATCATGTAAGTAGATTTTGCCTGGCATTTCTGTTAGAGGAACAAATATGTTTTCTGCCTCCTACTGCCTTAAGACAAGTCACTAAAGTATTGCTAACAGGAATTAGCCTCTGTATTATTTTGGCCTTAATATCTCCATATGTATTTTTTTTAGCCTAAGATGCCTATCCCACTCAATACTCTCTTCATTTAACAACCACTAATTTTTCTTCTTCTTTGAACTTCAGAGCTGCTTATGGTATTGTCTCATTTTTCCTTCCCTAATGTTTTCTCTGGTTTTGGCAGTTCTCAGTTTTATCCAGAAACAGTGATTGAATCGATGGGTCTGCTGTCAAACTATTGCTTTCTGCTGTGAGCACCATTAAAAATTTACCATCTAGGGCTGAAGAGATTTTTGCTTGAGGCCAGGTGCAGATGCAGCAGAAAAATAAATACTGCCTGCAATAGTTCTGGGAAAAGGGTTTGTAAGAGCCTGTTCCTATTACATTTCTCTTAATTTGCTAACAAAAAGCACAAAATAAGCGAAAGAACACAAATGTGAAGAGATGTAAAAGACACAATGGAGTGTGAGGCCTGAAAACACAGGGAAGAAATTTGATTAACACTAACCACATGGGACTGACTCCAGATGTCTTTCTACATGGCAGAGTACTGGCTTCCTTTCTCCCACAAATAGTTCCACCAGAATCAGTAAAGCTAGTTGTGTGAGTAAAGCATGAAATATTACCCCTCAGGCAGAGATGAGGTTAATCTATGAACAGGAATAGCATTTTGGGTGCTCAGACTGTATTTCACATAAATGAGTTCTACTCAGATCTGCAGCAAAATAGAGATGAAAGAAAAAAAATCTTTGTGTGCCCAAAGAGGTGATCGTAAATGGTGGAGCCCAGAGGCTTCATGAAGTCACATGGTAAGATGAATTTCTGCATGTCCTGATAATAGCATGCAGAAACCATTGAGGAACAAGGAATAGAAAGAATTCACTACATATAGGCTCCCAGAGCATCATAATATCAAAGTAAGCAGAAGAGAAATGAGACTTGCTATGACGTCATATATGCATGTTGTGGAGTGCTGGATTTCTATCTTCTTTTGTTGCTGTACACTTTCATTTAGCCATGTAAGACAAACAGCCAAGGTCTGAACTGCAATTAAAAATTGGTGAAGGAGGTAACTCTCCTAAGACAAAGAGAATCACAGGTGAACAGATCACAGGTGAACAGACATTAATGATCATTGTTGTGATCAGAGTAGTTTTCCTAAGAAAGATTAGGAACATATGTTTTCAATTCTTTGGTAAAACCTCCAAGAGCAGCAGTTATCATCAGCACTTGAATATAATGAATGAAACCGCTAGGTTTTCCAGATAGTTGTATAAGAGAACTGCAGTCTGAGGTGGGCATGGGGGTGTCATACTTCTGAAAACTAGGAGAAAAATGTGAAAATTTCCCATTTTGCTGCTCTGTATATGATATGGGTTTTCTTTACTGAAACTTTCTTTTCCAATCCTTCTCAAATAACAACATCACTGTCATTATCTATAGAGTGGGAGGGAAAAAGGGAAAAAGGTACTACAAGCATAGATGTACACTCCAAAATAATTCTGTGGAATTGGATATTTAGCTGTGTTGTGGCCATACATAGACCTCAAATCTTGTCCAAGGTCAAACCAAAGACTTAGATAACAGAATTCAGCACCCCAAATTCTTGTTTTTCTCTGTCAAATCATCCTTATTCAGAAGGAAACAGCAGACCTTGGAACCAGGCAGTGGTCAGCCATAAATCTTCACTCCTGTCTACAGGGCAGAGGAAATAAGGAAAAGAGGGAAAATAAAATAAAGATGTTAAATCACAGAGATAGAAATTTTATTTTTCTGTGTGTATTTCTATTACAAAGAACCCCCTATATTTCTGAGCAAAAATGTTTTTTTACAGAAGGATATTGGGAGAGAATCTTATAGTATGAGAGAAGATGCTTGGTCCACAAGAGAGTATATTTCATCCAGGATATACTATGTCTATTGTTAAAATGAAGATTAAATATATAGATGTTATTGCAAAAATAACATTTATTCTGTAAAGAAGATGGAGGGAAGTCGAATGGACAAACACAAACATTTGGGCTTCCATATACTGAATGAACCGGGGGGAAAAAAAGTGAGATATTTCTGAAGAATATTTAAGTTAGAGGATTTTGTTTGAAATTGCAGGTGAGAGATCTGGAGAAGTCATGATGTCACAGGGCTTCTTGTTTGAACCTCAGAGATTACTTCAAATTCCTGAGAGCAGTGGAGTGGAAGGGGAAAGAGAAAATTAGTTAGACCCTAAAAAAATGGTTAAATTTCCTCCAGCTATATAAAGAGCAGCAGGAAAGAATAAACGGGCTAGTAAGCAGTGAGAAAGCGATGAAAGATGACAGAGGAAAGACAAGTTATATGTAAATAAAAATCAGGTAAGTACTTTGTTTCATTCTTCATTAGGAAGGTTAGGTTTCTATTTGCTGAGATGTCAGAAAAAATTAAATTTGACACTAAAACTCAAAAAAAAGTCTAAGTTACTACAATCTAGACTATTTGCACCTTTTGGCCTTCTGGTGCTCACTTTCTAAGGGAGAAGTATTCATATAGCATACCTTAAGAACCTTGGAAAAAGAGAAAAAGGATTTATTTCTTTTCTGTTAAAGAAAATTCTGGAGTGAACTTATGAGATCACATTGGTAACTAAGACACTATTGGGACAGAAACTTATTTCAGTGTAATCAATCAACATAGGCAACTGGTCTCATTGAAGAGTCTTTTTTGACACTGACCTTACTGATCATATCAAGCCTATATCATATATCTGTTCAAAAATCAGCCACTTAGCATAAAGGAGGAATAGATACAGAAGGCACAACAGAGACCTTACCTTTCTGCATAATCCTTTCAAGTCCTGAAGGTGTCTGTTTGTTCAAAACAAAATGCTCCCTGAAGCCTAATTTTAAATTTGGACTTCAATATCTAGTATGTGAGCAACGCTATTGAAGAGGTATAAGAAAAGTCCTTGTCTCTAGTAATTTGTTTTCCCTATGGCAATATTCTCTCTCTGAAGGTAGCCTTTCATTTAGTTTTAAGCAATATCTTCCTGTTTTGATAATAAACAAACTCATCTCTTTTTGGGGAGGACCTGCTGTTGTTCTTCCTCCACAAAATAAATTCTAGACACCTTGGATAAGTTTTGGTGGCCAAAACAAAAGAAATGCCTTATTCAGTCTATTGCAAGGGAGCATAGTAGCGTGCTGATTTTGGCTCATTCATTTCCTATTCCACCCTCACATTTGTAAATTAAACTCCTATTTTGAGATTTCCAAAGACTGTTCCAAAGTTTATGCAGTTCCTTTAATTATGGCTTAAAGTAGGGACAAATGCATTCCAAGAAGCCAACAATTACCTGCAACATGTTATTACAGAGAGGCTTATGGAGATCTACAGCTTTTGTGAAACTCCATGCAACGAAACAGAAGAAGAAACTGCTGAAGATGGATCCTAGTAGATCCATAAAGAAGCCTCAAAATAACATAAAGTCTTCTTTCAGTATCATAGTTGGTATAACCAAGTTGCAGTGCAGTTGAGACTGCTATTTGAAAGCCTCAGAAAGTGATGAGTGTTTTTCATCAATGAAAAAAAATGATTTTTTTTTTTTTAAAGACTACAAAATATATGTGCGTCAGCATTATTGCTTTTGGCTTACTGAAAGATATTTTTATCAGGGATACTGCAACCGAAGGCCCCTGAAAATTCAATATGACAGGCCTTTTGTAGCAGGGTCATGTGGAGTGGATGTTATGTAGATGTTCCTGAAATAGGCGTGCATATCACTGTAATTTATAGTCTGGCAGCTGGGCTCATAGAACCTGATGATCCCTTCCTATCCTGTGTTATCCCATATATACTCAGCACATTTGCTGACTTGGAAGTCAAGGGTTTAAAGTTAATGCGATAACTGATTAAAAAAGCCACAAAACAAAAAATGTGTTTACAGTGCTTCATCCCAGAACATAAGAGGTGGAACATAGACACAAGAGTTCCTTAAGCAGAAATTGCAGAGACAAGGAGAGAGAGAAAGATACACCAACAGGTTTCCATATTGGCTGAGATGGTTCTAGCTTTTTTTTTTTTCCTAGGACACCATTTCCTTTTGCAGGGTAAATTTAGTTATTAATGTATCTCCAAACTCCAATGGATTTTCAATATTGGATTAAATAGGACAAACTACAAACATAAGACTAGGTTTCTAAATCAACAGAAATGTGAAGAATGGCAATTTTTTTAGGCATTTCCTGAAGGTGCCTCCTGCACCAGATCTACTGTCATAGACCTGGGACAATAGAAGTGATCTTTACTCTGCAACATTTTAAATACACCTCAAGACAATTAGGCTTAGATGATAGATCTGTGTAGATCACCCCTTCCCTCCATCCCTGTGGGCAGATGGATGAGCTGACCTAGTGGAGCACATTTAAAGGATATTAGGTTTGGCACATAGCTGGTAGTTCTCTGTTACTGGGTGGCAAAACTGCCTCACTAATCCACCTTAGAGAGATAATGACGCTGTTGGATTTTGCTGACAAGCATTTGTGGAGTTTTGAATTTGATCCACTGTGTAGATTTTCTTCCCACTATGTGGATTTTCTTCCCTCTTGTGTCAAACTGCAGTAAAGAGTGATGGGAACATGGTTGTGCATCTACCATACCCAAGTGCTGCAAAGGAGAGATGATTCGTGGTTCTGTGCCACTAAAAATTGGAAAGATGGCATTCATGAGATGTCTTTGATGGCAAAGCCATGGGTGAAACACATGCAGTTCCTCAGAGAGTTATGTACTTCATCTAGTGGCCTAGATGTCCTTGCAGAACATTGTCTGGACACCAAGCTATTGCTGCACACTGAATAGAATAAGCTTACTCAGGAAACTAAGGACAGGAACATCTAGTAGCTGGTGGGAAAATATCTTTCAGAAAATAAGTGTTCTATCTTTGACCTGTGAGTTCTGATCATTGAGGAGGTTGATCGAGAGGTTTGTAAAAATCTCCTTGAAGGACAAACTGGTGGAACTATAAGACATAATGCTGCTATATGTAATTTTCAAGGACTCAGTAGAGATATTGACTTAGTAGCATGCTATAATTTTGCTATATTTTGTTATAATAAGACAAAACACACCTTGATATTAAATGTAAGGCCTTCTGTGCTCTCAGAGTGTTCAGTAAGCAGCTTCTTTTCTTTCCTCTCATACATTTTCCATTCCTCAGATCTTGTGACTTCTATTTTTACTTATGCTTCTGTACTGACAGCCTCAAACCACTACAGCAACTGTCTCAGTCCTTTCTATCTGAAACTCACACTTTTTCCTCTCTCTCTTTTAAAACAGTATTGAAAATACATTTTCAGTGTTGTTTTTAGTGAATTTTCTAGAGAAAGCTGACATGTTACTCAGGCTTCTGTATATAAACCTGGCAATTTTCTTCCTGGTTCCACAAAGTTGAAGGGAATGCGATCCAGTTTTCTGAGGTCGAACAGATACTGCTGAAGAAGGGACTTCTCAGCTTGTCTTCTTAACAGGAGGGAAAATGAAGGAGGAACTTTAGCAAGTTGAAAATTGGGCTCATATGAAGGCAAGGCCCTGCCAATCCCAAGCACAAATGCAGGCGGGGTGGAGAACGGATTAAAACAGCCCTTAGGAGAAGGACTTGAATATGTTGGTAGGTGAGAAGATAAACATGGCCCTGCAATTTGTGCTTGCAGATCAGAAAGCCAACTGTACACCAGGCTGCATCAAAAGAAGTGTGACCAGCAGGTCGAGGGAGGCGACTTGCCCAATCTGCTCTGGTGAGACACTGCCTGGAGCACTATGTTCAGCTCTGGGGCCCCTCATGTAAGAAGGATATGGACCTTTTGCAGTGAGTGCAGAGGAGAGCCATGAAAATGATCAGAGGGATGAAATATCTCTCCTACGAAGGCAAACTGAGAGAGTTGGGGCCATTTAACCTAGAGAAGAGAAGACTGTGGGGATACCTTATAGCGGACTTCCAGTACCTAAATAGGGCCTACAGGAGAGCTGAAGAGGGGCTTTTTACAAGGACATGTAGTGATAGGGCAATGGGTAATGGCTTTGAATGGAAAGAGGGGAGATTTAGCTTACATAAAAGGAAAAAATTCTTCACCATGAGAGTAGTAAGGCACTGGAACAGGTTGCTCAGAGATATTGTGGATGCCTCATCCCTGGAAGTGTTTGAAACCAGGCTGGATGGGGCTTTGAGCAGTCTGATCCAGTGGGAGGTGTCCCTGCCCATTGCAGGAGGGTTGGAACTGGATGATCTTCAAGGTCTCTTCCAAACCCAAACAGTTCTATGATGCTATGAAGTAAGTTCTCACAGAAACAAGAGATAGTAGCATTACATCAAAACCAATATTTCTTCAGCTTCATGGAGCAGAAATTTGCATCCTGCAGAGTGACAAAGTTGCACTCGAGTATGAATTGCAGTCCTAGTTTAGAGGGTTGATTTAAAACCAGCTAAAATTAATGTTAAGACATCAGCACTTGACTGTAGTACCAACTCACTTCGTTAAGTAATTGCCCCTTGATAAATTTAACTTAATCCACCAACGAAAATCCTATAGTTAATTGTGTTTTCAGACTGCTTTAGTTCTAGTGAAATTTTAAATAACAAAGAAGTTTGATCTGTCCTACCCTAAATCCACAGAAAAATGCATCTTCCTTAGGATTTTCTTCATCAAGTTGCTGTCCTTTAGAGCACTAATACTGCAAATGATCTGAAATGAAACTGCTGCTATTTGCTTTGTTCCCTTCCCTGGAGGAAGTGACATCACTGTATATGTTCACAGGAGAAATCTGGACACTAATAAAAAAGCAGATACTCGGCTACAGGTCAGGCTATAAACACAGACATGAGAAGACCTATTAGCATTGTGCAATCAGAGGCTTTTCAGACTATCACAACAACATGTCCTGTATGTCGATTTTCCTGTAGATATTGGACTAGAGGATTCTGTATAGCAATATATGTCATTGTCCAGTGTTTTTTCCATAAATTACTATAATTCACTCTCTTATAAAATGGTAAGAATTGTTGTCTCCTCAGAATACAGTACTACTGGGGCATATACTTTCCTATTCTGGAGCTAAACCAGATGAATATGGAACAGAAAGAAGTCTACAAAATTATGACCTTAACAGAAAGAAGTTGCAAGGAGCCTCTCTCTTAGGTGGTAGGACCACGACCATGGAACTCTGCACAAGTCATTCCACCTTCTGAAGGGAGGGGAAATTGAGGTGGTGCAGATGGAATTTGGATTAAGGCTGAATGAGTAAGATGCCTCCTCTTAGTGCTGTTTTCACAAACTTACAGCCAGAGACGTTGCTTGAGTAGGGATGCAGTTCACACTTGTTTTTGAAAACTTCAGCACCTTTTCTCCCAGAGTGACTTCATCTCTTACAGCAAGGGAGGGGCCACTAACTTAACTGCAGATAGAGAGATGAGTTCGTTTTTCCCAGCTGCAATTCATCATTTTCAGGGAAAGAAATGAAACCTAGAGACAAGTGTGCAAATCTCTGTTTTAAACTTCTTTGCGCTTTCTCTACAGGCCAACATCTCTGCATTTGCTTCATTTTTTTATAAAACTGGTGAAATTCGTATGTAGCTCCTCCAGTTAGGTAAGTATTTCCATAAGTGCAACATTAATTAAGTTTGGCTATTGGCAGAAATGTAGAAAGAGAAATGCTACCAAAAAACCTGACTTTGCTGTACTGTAAGTTTAGCTTTTCATAAAGGAATGGAGTTTAAAAGCCTATGCAACAGCTTTATATTTCACAGCTTTAAAAGCATTTTAATTTTAGCCTAGGAAGACAGTTCACCTCCTGGTTTATGTACATTCATTGTGTGTATCAGTGCTCCCTACAGTAGTTCCAGAAGTGGCTGCCTTCAGTGCTAGTCTAGTATGTATTATATACTGCTTAGTATAGAGGTTACTGCAGTGTCTACAAAGTAAAGCCAATTCCGAAATCAAACTAACATCTGATTTAGAGATGTGCTTTTGTCTAATGCAAACAGAACAACATGGAAAATCTTTCCAAAGTGCTATGCTGAAGCAAGGCAATGATCTGTGGGATGAAGATGACAGGGAATTATCTGAAATTAAAAAACGCAAACTGAAGTAAAAGATGTGACGTGGCTGTCAGTAACAACAGCTATTTAGGATCAACCAGAGGAGTTCAAGCCTCACCCTCAGCCTACCAAATAAAACCCTTCTAAATGACAGAGTGGGAATTACAAATAGACTCCAACCAGTCTGCTTGGATCTCACTGGCCCGCAGCGTAAGGCTGGCAATTAAGCTCACCAAAAAAAGGTGGCAGCCGTGGAGAGTTCCCTCTTGTTCAAACCTTGCTTATTCCATGTTTGAGTAAGTGGCCTGTTTCACTCACCTAATCCATCTTCATACACGTTTTTTCACTTGTGTGAAGAGGTGGGACAATTCCTGTGTATGCAGTACCTGTATCATAATGGTATCTCATAGCCGATTTACCAGAAACTTTAAGGAGTGTCTACTTCTCAATTCCCCAGCAGGCAATACAGTATATACCTCAGATGAACCTGCTATGTCCTAGTAAAGGATTTATACCTATTTCTGTGTTGTGCAACTTGTTCAATGAGACTATGGTTTCCTTTCATCATTTCAAAAGCAAGTAATTTGTCACAAATAATAGGAAGGACAGCAGGCTTTTATCAACGTGTTTTTTAAGAAGAGACGCCAGTATGGCAGTCTTCCAATTTTCTCTCTCTGTCTGTGAAGAATACACATCCAAATATTTAAATATTTAAAGATTCAAGGTTTTATGTGGGTTTTGAGAACAATAGAGAGAGATGGAAAGCAAAAGAGATGGAAAAAAACCCCAGAAGAATCTAACTGAAGCAGACTTTGTGAACTAGGTATTCTCCTCCAGCTTCTCTGGCAGAGAGGAACTAAAATCAATGGGAATCCAGAAAAGGTGAAAAAGAGGAAATGTGTTTTGATTTTTCCTTCCAGGCAAACAAAAATTAAATACTGAGTCCCTTGACTCTGGTTATAGGGATATATGACATAGGGAATTTTCTTGCAGATTTTGCATGATGATTATTTCTCTTGTCATTTTGGCCTGCAGTCCAGTCAGAATGACCTTTGACTGGACTGCTAGGAACTAAAAACTGAGAAACACGTTTGTTTGTTTTTTATGAGAGCATGCTCCAGGCATTTGCATACTCCTATAAATACATATGCGTTCACACCTGTAATTATGTGGGTGCATGTCTGCTCTCATAGAATCACCAGGTTGGAAAAGACCTCTTGGATCATTGAGTCCAGCCATTCCCATCTGCCACTAACCATGTTCCTGAGCACTTCATCCACCCATCTTTTAAATACCTCCAGGGATGGTGACTCGACCACCTTCTGGGCAGCCTCTGCCAGTGCCCGATAATCCTTTCCATGAAACATTTTTTCCTGATATCCAGTCTGAACCTCCCCTGATGCAGCTTAAGGCCATCCCCTCTTGTCCTGTCCCCTGTCACTNAGTACAGAGGGAGAAGAACCACCCTGGACCTGCTGGTCACACCATTTCTGATACAAGCCAGGATGCCATTGGCCTTCTTGGCCACCTGGGCACACTGCTGGCTCATGTTCAACTGGCTGTCGACCAACACCCCCAGGTCCCTCTCCTCCTGGCAGCTTTCTAGACAGACTTCTCCCAGTCTGTAGCTCTGCATAGGGTTGTTGTGCCCCAAGTGCAGGACCCAGCATCTGAGCTTGTCTCAAATGGTCAGCTTGTCATGACACTGGTCTCAGCCCAGCAGCAAAACCTGCTCAGATCTGGGGGTGTTGGTTGATGACCGACTGAACATGAGCCAGCAGTGTGCCCAGGTGACCAAGAAGGCCAATGGCATCTTGGCTTGTATCAGAAATGGACTGTCGAACAAACTCATATCCAGAGGTGAATGTGTATAAAGGTGTCAGGAAAAGGAGTGCATCTTTGAATACAAATGCTGAACCTTCACAGGAAGGTCTATGAACTGGATTCTTGTCCATCCAAAATTAATTGACAGGGCAAGAAGGCCGTGCATTCTAGATAAACTATTCAAGGTTGAAATAATGATTTCACCAGAAACAGGTCAGTTGATGATCTTGAACATTTCCTGTGCTGTAAGAATGTCATGTACCAGAGTAGAGAGTTAAATTACAAATAATTTTGCTGCTATTATTGCTATTTACCACATTTTGATTATGTGATTGGTCTTTTCCTCCAAGACTCTCCAACTGCTACTTGCTTAGTCACTCATGTTTTCTTCTCACCATGCTCTAGCAAGAGGCATGCAGCAGAGAGCTGAGGACTGTTTGAGGCAAGATACAGTGGCAGATTGCAGAGGAAGCAGGTGCCACATGCCTTCCCTCTGAGGTCTAGCAGAATCACCATTGTACAGTTTCTACTGGGAAAAACTTTGCTAAATGCAGAAGAAGCAGATCCCTGCAAAATAGGGTTTTTTTTTCCTTTTTATAGGAAAAAAGAGCTTTCAGATGAGGAGGGGAGTAGAAAGCAATTGTGGGTTCACCTACCTTCCCTCCTGAACCCAGTCAATTCTACCTTCATGATGTCTACTCCAGTTTTTGTTGTTTTAGGCTTGTAACAGGACAGATATTTTAAAAATTTTCTCCTAGACTGCTGGATTTGGCATTTATTCAAAGGGTAAGAGCCCACCCAATCAGCCTGCTGAGACTTTTCCCAATGAAAACACCTGTCTGCAGCAAGCCTGTAATCACTTGCAAGTGAGTACATGGCTGAGGAAGCTGGAGGAGAAAGGGATTTCTCCAGTTTTTCCCTTTAGCAGTTTTTCATTAAACTAACTACACCTGTGTGTGCTCTGTTATTTCAAACATTTTTGTTTCATGCAGTAGAACAGGGCTGACTTTGTGTCTGTGCAAGTAGTTTGCCACAAAGCAACATGCAGTCATTCTTTTCCCCCTCTTTTATTAACAGAAAAATCATTACTCTTTTCGTGGTCCTCATCCCAGGCATAAATGTGTTGATGAGAAGCTAATCCACAAGCAGGAGTCACATGGCCAATGTACTCTTCCAGGGCACAGAGGGACTGAGAAGAAGGTGCTAACTGAGCTCCGGCAAACAAAAAAGAAAAAAAAAATTCTGCAGACAGAACTGGGAGATATGTTCCCAGCTAACCCATACCAATATACCAGTACTACTCCCCTGCTTCCAGGGTATCCTATCCCCAGGGGCCGGGGCTGCTCAGCAGAACTCATGGCCATGCTGGTGCTGGTGGCTGGCCCACTGCTAGAATTGTGCCTGGAGGGGAGTGGGAATCACTGAGAGGAGTCAGTGCTGCATCACACAGCTTTTCATGAATTTCTTTCACTGTCCTTAGAACGGGGTGAAGAAAAGTTGTGCAGCTCAGTAACTGAGTTGGGCTCCTCCCTCTGTCCATCCTGCCCCTCCATCCCTTTTTTTGACGCACAACCCACTGACTACATGGACACTGTATGGAGGAGAGCCAGGGCAAGGGACACAGAAAAGCATGTCCTGTGTCAGAGTTTTTCTCCCTTTTCATAGAGCTATATTAGTTCTAGTGATTCTTCTTACAGTTCCACATTTACCAGAGAAAGAGAGAAAATTTAAGGAGCAGATCTTTAAACAAGCATTTATCACACTGAAGGTGTAGTGATTTCCCACATAGAATCATAGAATCAGCAGGTTGGAAGAGACCCACCGGATCATCGAGTCCAACCATTCCTATCAAACACTAAACCATGTCCCTCAGGACCTTGTCCACCTGTGCCTTAAACACAATCAACCACCTCCCTGGGTAGCCTATTCCAATGCCCAATGACGCTTTCCATGAAAAACTTCCTCCTAATCTCTAGCCTAAATCTGCCCTGCCGGAGCTTGAGGCCATTCCCTCTTGTCCTGTCCCCTGTCACTTGGGAGAAGAGGCCATCATCCTCCTCTCTATAACCTCCTTTCAGGTAGCTGTGGGGAGCAATGAGGTCTCCTCTCAGCCTCCTCTTCTCCAGGCTAAGCAACCCCAGCTCTCTCAGCCGTTCCTCATAGG
>WAAB01004420.1:0-19317 GCA_013389865.1 Piaya cayana | reverse complement strand
GGGTTGTTGTGCGCCAAGTGCAGGACCCGGCATTTGGCCTTGTTAAACCTCATGCCATTGGACTCTGCCCAGCAGTCCAGCCTGTTCAGGCCCTTTGCAGAGCCTCCCTACCCTCCAATCTTCAGTTCCAAAGAATTTCAGGTTCACTGTGTGGCAGGAACATTTTCTTTGCACTGTTCCACGGTTCTCCCTCATCTCCTTATCCCTTAGGCGATACATTTGGGAAGCTTGGATCATATCCTAATGCTGATAAGCCCTGCTGATTAATTGACACATAGTTTGATATAGCTCAGTTTACAGACAGTGAAAGATACCTTGGGTATCAGGCTGACCCACAATCATAAAACCACAAATCTCTGGGAAAGCTTTAGTGTGGATGATGTGTTGCACTAAAAGCATTTTTAATTGTTACTATCTGTTCTTTTGGCTTAGTCTCACCGCCAAAAAACTGTATGTGCTGCATGCTCAAGGCAGCAATATGTGTAATGTGCACAGGAATCCCAGAGTGCTTGGAAATGGTACTTGGAAAAGTAGAGTGTTCATGGGAGTGGACTGTGGATGGCTGTGGAGCACGAATCTGTGACAAGAAGATTCTGCCAAGAATTAGTTGGTGTGGTGTAGAAGCATAAAGGAGCCCTCCAGCTTGCTGAAGATTTGTCAGAATGGGGGTCTGTAGTCTTCAGGATGTTTGGTGCATGCTTAAGAAGGTGCCAAAAAGGAAGAAGAGTGTAGTAGTGTGGCAAGTATTACAAGGAGAATTTATAATGTTCTATCTGATGCAGGGGCATTCTGCTGCAACTCTGGGAGTATCAGGCTCTGGGAAAAACAAATAAGTCACTGAAGAACAGCAGAGTGTTCACAGAAACTGTGAGAAAGGGTAAAACAGGTAGACGGAGGGGAAGGTGTTTCAAAACAGACAGAATCTCTGCCTGTAGGATATCCCTGCTGCAGTGAAAATTGGAAGCACTCAACACTCTATCTGTGGCTGCTTTGCATTTTCTGAGAAGATAAAGCCAGCAGGATATCTTCATCAGGAGACACACTTCGGTCTAACATAAGCACAATCCACTTCTCAAAATGAAATGAACTTGGATTTTATGGCCATTTTAATTTTCTTAAAAGATTCCTGCCCTGGTTGGTGGAATTGTGTGAATTTTCTGTAATGAAATCCTCCTGTAGCTGTTTCTTCACTGTTGTCTCAGGTTGCTTCTCTTTGCAGCTGAGGTAAGCTACCTCAGGGAGCACTCACATGCAAAGAAGCTGAATCCTTTTCCACTGGGAAAGTGAGACATCCATACCAAATGGATCCAGTCCCTGAAGAGGTCCTACTCACCTTAGGCTCTCACAAAGAAAGGAGAGGAAAGGCTGGAATAAAATCCCTGGGAAGCTGATAAATGCAGACTATAACTAAATAAATGCTTGAGGAAAGCAAGAAAATGAGAGAGCACATAATTGAGATAACAGAACTCAAACTGAGAAGAGTAGGTGGTGGAAAGGAAAGGAAGAGAAAATGTTGGAAAAATGCAGAGGCCAGTATTGGGGGAGATCAACTACATTACAGGGCTGCTCCTGAGAGGCCAGCCAGAGTATCTCTGTAGGAGTCCTCGTCTCTATCTCTCACTGTAACACAATGATAAGGTCTCACACAGCATCCAGTTAATGAGCTTAATCATTGGTACCTGGGAACATCAACTCAGATATCATCAGATATCATTGAGTCAGTTGCCCTAGACTGCACCAGAAATAAAAGTTACTGGATGATGATTCGGAGGTCTCCACCTCCTTCTCTGTAAAGCCTGATGGCTTTCGTTAACCCCAAATTATCCCTAGCGTTTTGCATTTTTGTGTTTCAAGATCACTCTAAGACATAGCTACTTTCGAAACCTCTTCTTTTTGCATTCTAATACTATCCCTGCCTCAGATTTTTACATTTATTTTTATAATGTATTTCTAAGAGATTTGGGAAATCAAGCAGATCATGTAAGTTAATTTATTGTTCAGGACCACAGCTGCTGTTCTTCCTTAGAAGAAGATCCTGCTGAATTTCCTGGAGTTTTACCCGCAAGGGCTGAAGAATATGAATGAGCAAACTGGCCACAGAAGTCACAGAAAGGTAGTACTGTTAGCTGAAAAGATCCAGAGTTTACAGGCATTGGAATTACATGCTGCAAATGCAGCTCATAACCTGAAAAGCTGTGCTTTGTTTGGTATGAGTCTTGGGGCAAATCAGGGTGCAAAACCTGCCTGTCAAGTCCAGTCTCAATAAAAGGGCACCGAAATTTTTTATGCCTAACTTTTCTTGACCTCTAAAATCAGGAACACATTCATAAATAATTTTGATACCTCTAGCACACTGCTGTAAAATAGAAATATTATTATACAAATAAGTTTTGAGTTGAGCTTTTGTCACAAATATGTAATTAATAACTTTTGCCATTTATTTATTTTTAAGCATAAGAGAAACCTTTTCTGATTATCAACATGAATCAAACAATTGATTCTTGGAGTAATTTTTTTATGTATTTCTAAATACCAGTCACTTTAATACCATATCATCATAAGGTGGTTCTTGTTCCCTCTTTGCAGGCTCCTGTTGCGACTTAGGCTGAAGGCTGCTGTCAGGCACAGTGCTCTCCCTGTACTTCGCTGTCACCCCCTTCTCTTGTGACAGGTGCTTTTCAGGGTGAGGCCAAGTCCTCCTGCTCTGACTTTCATGCTGTCACTCTGCCTCCACATTCCTTTCTACAATCAAATCCTCCAAGTGTCTGAGTGAAGTTTCCTTTTCTGTGATGCCTTGAATGAATCATTCTTTTTTAAATTTCCTTTGTTTCACAGAGCCTGGCTATAAGGGCCCAGCAGTTTCCTGAATCAGAAGAAACAAGTGTCAGAACTTAATAATCATATACAGACAAATGTGAGGTCATGTCTAATTAAATGGAAAGCTTTTACCTCAATTTCATGTAAAGTGTATTGGTATAGGTGTGTGTGTCTATGCATGTATGTTGTGTGCTTGTACGTATATAAAATACAGCTGAATACCTCTAATGTTTGTTTTGAGGCTTCACATCCTCTACTGTATGTGAACTAAACAAATATTGATTCTGTTCTTAGTTGTAGTTTAGCAATTTCCCTGGCAGAGAAAAAATATCTATAGATACACATAAAAAACCCTCTATGTTTTTCTCTGCACCATGTGTCACAGTGTATTTTCACCATAGCATTTTTACATCATAAAGAACTGCAGGTAGTGGTGCACTTATACACCAAATGTAGATTCAGGACTTGGTATGAGAGTGTGAAAATGTGACAACTATAATAAATATTAATGGTTGCTGTTCGACCTTGTCTGGCTTGCGTGTTCTTTCTGAAACGCCATGTACTATCACCACCTGAGCTTCAGTTGTAGTTCATTAACCTGCTCCCCAGTTTATAAGTGGTTTTTCCCCAGCCTTCTGAGGCTCCTACCCAACATGCAGTAGGGACAACCTACAGAGCAACCAAACCATCCTCAGCAAGGATGTGCAGGGTGCTATGCCCTCCATCTGTTTTCTGGATGATGATGAGAAATCAGAGATGTTTAATATCAGGACAACCAGGACTAGGCTAGGGCAGATGGGACAACTCAAAGTGAGTATGATGATGGAAGCATGATATAAGGAAGGAAGGTGTGAAAGAGAGCTCATTAGCAAAGGAGGACAATGAGATGATGGAAGGCATGAGAAGAGTGCAGAGAAGATAAGTCTTCCTGCTGAAGAAGGTTGCAGGTAGTGAGAGAAAATAATGAGGGAAAGAGTGACGCAGGCAGAGAAAGAAACAGGTCAAAGGTTCAGGGTTGCAATAGAAAAAATTCTGTATGTAATATCACTAGAACTGTAATCTGAAGAAGATGTCACAGATGTAAATTATTCATTGTGACTGACCTCTTTGTGAGGATAGGTCATTCAAGTTGTGACAGGATGCAGCATATATTCTCTAGTTCTCCAGCATGCAGAGGCATAGAATCATAGAATCACCAGGTTGGAAAAGACATCTTGGATCATCGAGTCCAACCATTCCTATATACCACTAAACCATGTCCCTGAGCACCTCATCTACCTGTCTTTTAAACACCTCCAGGGATGGTGACTCAACCACCTCTCTGGGCAGTCTGTTCCAGTGCCTGATAACCGTTTCTGTGAAAAATTTCTTTCTGATATCTAATCTGAACATCCCATGTTGCAGCTTGAGGTCATTCCCCCTTGTCCTGTCCCCTGTCACTTGGGAGAAGAGGCCAGCACCCTCCTCTCTAGAACCTCTTTTCAGGTAGTTGTGGACAGCAATAAGGTCACCGTAAGACAGACCAAAGTAATTTCTCCTCTCCCAAGTTTTGATGGATCTTCCTATTGCTTTTTAGGAAATCTCTGGTTCTTGATACCTATTCTGTTCAAGGCACCCTCCCACCTTTGTATGAGGTGTGCAGTGCAGGCATCTCAACTCCTATCCTTATGCTGACTGTCAGTGAGGCCCTGCATGACAGGGCAAAACAGCACAGCTCTTTCTAGGCAAGGCATTCCTCTGTCTGTGGTGCTTGTGCCAAACTCATCCACGTTGGCTGCAGCCTGCAGCTGAGGAAATAAAAAAAATTTGGAGCCAGCTGTCATGGCTGGTGCCCAGTCCTCCTCCCTTTCGGATGGAGGAGCACCAGCGTGTCCATGGGGGAGGAGAGAGGGTCTGATTTTGCACAGGAGGGACGCAGGGAGGCAGGAAAGCCAGGGAGGAACAGGCTGCAGGGATTGACAGCAGTGTTCACCCTGCTCTGAGGTCTTGGTACTCATGCTGTGTGGAAAGAGAAGTATTTCATGTCTCTCCCTGACTCCCAAGCAGGCTAAGGATGGACGTGCTTTCATAGCCAATTCATTTTTTTTTTTTTTACTGATAATGTTAGCTGTATCTTTCTGTGATTTACAGACTCTGGCTCTTTTGCTTTCCCACTACCAAGGTGGCAGACTTTTTCATCTCTTTCCACATTTCTTCTGCCTGACAGTTTTCCTTTATGTTTGATGGTGACCCATTGACAGGGTTCACTTTGACATATCCAGGAAATTTCAGTAAGGGTTGACTTAGGATATTTTTTCCTCATTAACCCTTAAAAGTAATTTCATGCAACTGAATTAGAACATGGCTTTGAATGGAAAATGTTTCTGATTACTCTAAGGGCAACAGCTTTGAAAAATAACAAATTTTCTAACTTCTCACATGATGAAAAACAGGTGAGAGCAGAAAAAAAAATGTTCTGATCCTCAAGTAGGATCTCCACAAGTAAATGTTGAAAACATGGTCAAAAGTCTATTAGGCTCAGTTGATTATTTCGAAAATTCCAGAGTTTTAATTTCAAAAATAAAACATGAAACAGCTGCTTTCTCTAATAAACCCTTATTTTGTGCAGCACAGCCTTAAACTTATTCGTCTGAGAGTAGATAAAACACACCACACAAATATTTTCAAAACCTCTCTACTTTTTTTTAAAAGTCTCTTTCATCTGGTCTTTTTCAGTATAACAACCTTTATGTATTACAGGGTGTATCCAAATTCAGAGGAAAAACTTCTGGCTGATTGTTTCTGAGGAACTTTCCATAGGACTGTGCTGCTCCATTTGGGAGACTGAGTGCCACGTTGCTGCCTAGTTTTAAAGGCTGCAAAAACCATCATGGTTACTTTTGCAGTTCTGATGTGGTTCTGGGTGGTAACTTCCGTTGGCCAACAAAGTTTTTTTTTTTTTCCTTGGTTGTAAGGACATGCCATAGTTATACTTGCTGCATCAACTACAGAGCACTCTGAAGCACAAAACTAGATCACAGGGACCATCTAGTGTTCTCAGCCTGCACCCGCTGTGGTAGCAATGCCTTTTATCTGAATAACAAAGTTGTCAATGTTCTATAGTCTATTGGGTTAAATATCTCTACTTCTGTTTGGTTTTTTAATACCCTTTGAGGCTTTAAAAGCATTTCAGAAAAAGAAATAAAGGACTGCTTGAGTACTATGTGTACCAGTTTCCAACTGTTCTGGTTGATGAAATGGGAATGATATTTTTGAGTGGTCTTTTAGATGTTCTGCTCTAAAGAAAATGAAAGCTGTGTTTTTCAACATATTCACAGAGAATCTGTCACTTTTCAACTAATATTTGTTAAAAATACTGATGTTGAGTGCTGCAAGAACAAAAGAATCTGGCTTCAGAAAGTCCAAAGTTTCCCTCTTTGATAATCGTATCTTTAAGCCTCTCTTAGACCATCCAGTGGCTGCTGTTTCCTGTGCAGCAGCCTGTGCTCTTGTCTGCAGTAGATGTTAGAAGTGCAGTAGCTACAACATCTGGGTAGGAGGATCAGGACATGCTTTGCCACAGAGCTGAGCAGGAGGCTAGTGGGAGAGAGAGATGGAGTTGCCAAGAAACTTAGGAGTGATAAAGCAGAGATTTAGGATGCTCGGGCGTCAGCTGTGAGGTGGAAGAGAGAGAGGATTTCCAATATGCTGGGGAGGAGCTGGAAAGGATCATAGCATAGGGTTCCAGCTGGGTTCGTGAAAGGGAAATAAGAGTTGAAACTGGAGCTGTGAGGCAGGGCTGAGACTGTCAAGGCTGTGCTTGCCATATACCTCATCCTCACCCACACATCTGTGACAGGAACCTGCTGCCCTTCCCTTCCGCTGTAGGGTATTGCTTTTCCCCTCCAGCTCTCTTCTTGTAGTCAGAAATTTGTCCCCTCTGAGGGTCAGGCTTCTGCAAAGGACTGCAGGTTTAGGGAGGTCACATTTTCTAAGAATATAAGCATTTATGATTTGATTCCAGGTAGAAGAGTAGTAGCGTCTGTTTCCATGTTTGGACACTTCTGTTTATATCCAGAATTTAGAATTTAAATATGACAGAAGGTTTTAGTAAATTGTGCTGACTTGCCAGAAAAATTTGAAAAGAAAAATAAGAGAGGCCGAGGACCTTAGGGAAATACGGGTGTTGACTATATCTTAGATTGCAGATAAAAGGTTCATCAAAAGAACATCTGGAGGCAATGGAGGGAGAGAGGAAAGGAGGAACATATTCCTCACAAATCTGATTAGTAGGGGTTCTACTGCACAACATTTTGCCTTTGTGACTTTTTCTCTAAGCCAAGAAATATTTGCATGATCACAACAGCTTGTGAAAGTGTTTTGATTCACTGCTTGCCAAAAAAGAAAGGACCAGCAAAATTATGTGAAAATGTAGAAAAAAACCCCATTAAAACTGTACATAAAAAGTCCTCATTTAAAAGGAATTCTTAAAAGGTCAAAACGTAAATAAAACATTTTATTTTATATCATTCCAAACATCTGCCCAAAGAGGAATCCTATGAAGTACTTTTCATCTTGTACATCTATACTTGCATCTCAGTTTCTTAGCTGAGATGTAAGCCCTGCTTGTGTGTTAATCCACTGATAGAATAAAAGCCTGGCTACGTCCTGCTGACCCACAGCTGATGGGAAGGACTAAGGTGGGAATAAATTAATGATTTACTCTAAAAAAGGCCTTTAATCCATGCACCAAGACAACAAGCCTTTATCCTATATGGGATGGAACAAAGAATACAAGAAGCTGTTTTAAACAATATTTTTCTAAAGGATTAACATCTTGCAAGAGTATTAAAAAAACAGTTCCATTTTTTAGCTTTATGAATTGAACTTCTCTGAGCCTTCATCATGTCAGTACATGCTCCTGAGCTAGGAAACTTACTTTAATTAATTGAGGTCAAGATCTTTCTTTTCAAGTCAAAGTGTTTGTGTTCCATAATAATCTTTATAGCAGGATAATACATTCTATTAAACTTAAAAGTAAACGTATTAAGGTATGATATAGTCTTACTGAAGACAATGACAATGTCTGCACTATACACATTTAGCAAACTACAAATGATGTTCTTTAATTGTGGTACAAAATGTGAGTGAGACCCCATTAGTGATGCGTGGCCTAGCAAAAAAACCTGGGAGTTCTTTTAGAAAAAAGTTTGGGAAAAATAGCAATTTTTTCCAATATGTATTGTAGAAAAATCTTAATCTTACGCTGGTGTGCTTGAGCCACATTATAATGAATAGACATGTCTACGTTCTGCTCACTTCATTAACTCTGCCTGTGCCCTCCCACTTACAACACCACAATAAGTCTATCTCCACGTCCTTTGTCAGGCAAGAAGCAAACTAGTCCTTGATGCATACAGGATTGGCTGAGATATGCTGACTGGCCCTCCTGATGTAACTGACTCCAGGAAGGCACCAATTTAATTCTTCTCCCTTCAGATGCTTTTGGTGTTTTCAGGAAGTACCTTTATGAGATAGCTACTGCTTCATCAGATCTGGTTGAGATTAGGTACAAGTTCAGAATTTATTGGGAGTAGAGGGAGACACACAGAAAAAACCAAATGAATAAGGTCGTAGTTTGATGAAAATAGTTCTACCGTGCAGTATAAGGATAAGCACCCTGCAGACATTCAGGTGCTCTGTGTTGTTGTCTAGATCCCGCAATCACTTTTGTCCAGTGTAAACCTGCTCCTTGCCTGAAAGGGGAATCTTCTCTTTTATCCCCTCTGCCAGCATTAACATTCATATGGCTTATATTAACAAGATCACAGAGATGCACAAGCTGAAAACTAGCTCGATTTGCTGAGTTAGCTGCCCAAGTCTCTCTAATTAGCTTGAGTTTATTGCAAAATAGCTGTTTGCTCTTTAGCAGTCTTGCTCTGCCAGATGTAATATCTCTAATTCTTCACTAACTCGGCACAAGGGGCAGGTCCAGATGCTAGCTGACTGAAGTTCAGGGGCTCCCATTCATGTCAAACCATCACAATGCTTTTTTTTTTGAAAGATATCTGAAGCTGATGTCATAGCATGAGGAGGAGAGAGCATGTGTACGTATGTGTGCATTTTGAGAAGAGGTGGGAAGCTCTGCTCAGAAGAGGTTGAGCACAGCTCCCTCTGCCTATGTGCAGGCTTTGCTGCAATCTTGACTTTTGAGCTGTGAATGCATGCTTGTGATGTGCCTCTGAAGGCTACTGCCAAAGCCCTCTTTAGCTTCAAGCAATGGTCTCCAGGGCTGAGAAGAGGCCTTCTGATCAACAAGATAACAAATACACAGAGATTTGCCCTCCAGACCTGCTATCCCTGTATGTTCCAAGGCAGCAAATTCACAAAGGCCACTTTTGAAGCAACTCAGTTAGCGGGCACTTACTTGCAGAGACCTTTCCCATGTGCCATCAGATTTTAGTGGAATTGAAATCCATACTGCTGTGCTTTAATATATACAACTTTCCTACTAGCACTGCTGGGAAGTAGGCACTCTAAGTCTGTTTTTAAAAAAACAAATGCACTGTTTTGTGGCTGCGTGTGCTTGGGGCTTAATGTACCTTCAAAGGCAAACTGTCTCTCTTCAAGAAGAAAAACTGTCACACACGCATAAAGACCACTATTAATGCTTTTTTTCTCTTTTTCTCATATATTTAGTAATTTTCCTCCTTTTCATCATGTACAATTATTATAATTGAGAATGAAGCACATGGTTTTCCTTTGTCTATGTGAGGAATATTAACAAAAATAAGTACAAAGCATCAATCTAACAGGTAATAGGCTACTGAAAATTACAAAGAGTTAAATAAGGAACTTTTTATGGCAGAAATAATAGTCTGAAATATTTTCCTGTTTATCTCCAGGGATGAATAATTTAGCACAAATCACTGGAGCTATTCCAGATTTTAACTCATGTAATGACGATCTAGATGTCATCCAGCATCAAGATAGAAACATATTTGTTTAATAAATAAATTAAAACGAATCTATTAACATTTCAGTTTCAAATATTGTTCAGTCTTTACTCCATATAAACATTATATAAATGAAACGAAAAGGCATGGAAATGTGTGATAAGCTAAATCCTACTTTTGTGGTAATGCCTTACTGCTAATGTCTATTATGTTAGGAAAAATGAAGTCATTAGTGAACTAGCTAACCATTTCTTTAAAATGAAGAAATCCTACATGAGGTAGTGTGTAAGAGACCAAATTCCTGGCACTGTTATGGTTTCTTCATTCTGTAGGAACTGTAAAGTTGGCTGCTTTAGCTAAGGAAGGGCATGATTTAAGGAAATCATGTAGGTGATATTCTGCTGGTTTTAGAGCTTAAATATTAGAGAAAAATGTATATAGTGAAAGAAAGGACTGACTGAGCATGTCTAAAGTTGCAACCACCACCACAGTCCTTTCAACAGACTAAGCAGCTTGTGAAACTAAGAATAATGTCAAATTCTAAACATTTAACTCTCCTGGTGAATATAGTGTGTCCTACCTTTGATTCTCTTTCCAGCCTTGCATGGATGCTGGAAGTGTTCCCCCACCCAGCATGCAGAGATTTACAGATAATATACCTGCACAGCTTCACTAGTTTTAATCCCACTGTATGGTATTTCTGTCAGCAAAGCGCTATTGGAGGCTGTGCAGCTATCAGAACCACCACATGGTGTCTGTAGTGCAAAAGAAAAGAAGTTATATGAACTATAACTTGGAATTTTTTAAAAGAGAATTTTCTTGGAAACCTCTCCACACTTGCATGATAGGAAGAAGGGAGGAAGCATAGTGACTACAAACAATGAAAGTAATAAGACATTTGCTGGTTTCTAACAGGTTAAAGGAAAGAGTCAGCACCAGAGAACTTAGAAGCATAGAAAGAGTGGTCAGGGAGGAATCTCAAAGGGTCACCTGGTTTTGCAGCTGTCTATATGTCATTCTTGACAATTGTTTGAGAAAAATACATGAGTGATCAGACAAAAAACCAGAAATAACATTTCCCCAGCTCTTCGAGCTATTTCTTGCAGGGCTTTACTAGACTTAGCACTGATTTTTTTTAAAAACTGTTTCTTGCTCAATGTCCTGACCTTATGGAATTAGAGACCCATTTTTTCCCTTGCTTTTTCACTATGCCCCTGTGAATTTTGTCCAGCTGGTCCACATCTGCCTTAAAGTACCGTGCCCCTGACTGAACTCAATGCTTTGATAGAGACCTTATCATCCCTGAGCACAGCAGACAGATTGACTTGTGTCCTTCGCTAGCTCTGTTTGTATTTTTCATCTTAGGGTGATATTTGCATTTCCTTAGTATTTTAAACTTTTATTCAGCTTTCCACTTAAAAAAAAAATCTCCCTTCTTTTTTTTCTCTGTAACAGACAGTCATTTTCTTCTTGTCCCCTTGATTTTTCTGGGCTAGATGGAATATCTTCTTGTCCCTGCACCATGATTCTTCAGAGCTTTATCTTCAGCTTTTAAAGATATTATTCAACTCTGATCTTCAACATGACTGGAGGAGTTCTCAAAGCCATCATTTGGGCACTGGAACAGGCTGCCCAGGAAGATAGTTGAGTCACCTTCCCTGGAGGTGTTTAAAAAATGAGTGGATGAGGTGCTGAGGGGTATGGTTTGGTGATTGATAGGAATGGTTGGAGTCGATGATCCAGTGGGTCCCTTCCAACCTAGTGATTCTATGATTCTATGTCTTCAGATCCAGATCACTCGTGATGATACTAAGGCTATCTGGATGCAGCTGAGACCTCTTTAGGACCTCTCTCAATGCAGTCTTCTGTTCTTCATCATAAATCACTGACTGAGAATGGCTTTCCACTCATCCACCAATGACAACATGTACATTAGGGAAGTTTCTGCAGGAGCTTACAAAAATACCCATGCATGTATTCTTCCTTATGCGTTCATCAGTATTATGAAGTGTCTCTATTTTCCTCTGTAATTATCATTGAGAAGCTTTCAGCAGAAAGTATCCTTGACTGAAAGGGCAGGGTCCTTCCTTTTTGTTTTGCCTTTTCTTTCTGAACAAGCCATACCCATTTAGAATAATATTTGTTCACATAAGTTGTCCCACCAAGTCTCTGTTATAACACCCATATAAAGCATGGCCATGCCAAAGTAAATGCACAAATTAATAAACTTGCATGAGCATGGGAATAGCTGAAGGTGAGTTACAATATGTGTATCTGAATCCCAGCTTAGACTGTGACTCAGTCTCTGCTCTAAGTCATGGTTTGGCACCCTAACCTCCTTTCACATTGCTGGCTTGTGTTTTTACTTTAAGTCTGTTCACACAACTCCACAGTTTAACAACACTCTTAATATAATTGATCTCCAGGAAGAAATTTATTCTTCATTTGGAAATACACTTGTTCTTAATGAACAAATTATTTGCATGGATAGTTTGCATCTTATTTCAGACTTGTGCAAGCCTATTTGAGTCATGCAATAATTTTAAAAATAAGTAAGGAATAAGAGGTAAGTGGAATCTGATCCTTCATTTCTGTGAATAACATTTATATCCTTTCTGATCCATGCTAAGAGATGCAAAGCAAGGTCTGCAGTTATACAGCAGAATTTTTGGTCCTCTCTGAATAATAATAAAATAGTTACTTGTTTTAGTGAGCTGTGTGGTTGAATGATTTTCTTGCTGATGCTTTTAAGATACACATTTTCTTCTTGATGCTCTTCTATCTTCTGCAGATTCCTCTCCGATACATGGAATGTGAAGATTCAAGATTTATTATAAAAATCTTGGTAAAACCAGATTATTTAATCAACCACCCACATCACATTCACAGCTGAAATCTTGATTTTGCAGTGATGTGAAGGTATTAATGAGTAGAATTATAATAAGAAAAGAAATCACTGAAGATAAAGCTCAGCTAGAAAAATAAATCCATGGAAGTCAAGCTACTAAGTTTCTCCTGTCATACCCCACTACCTTTACAGAGACCTGTAGTCTTCAAAGTATTTTTAAGAGTCGAAAAAAAAGAGAAAAAGTCAAGGTCCTTTACCATGACAGATACAATAAATGCCAAGCCATTGGCCGACTGCAGCACCTTGTGGGGATTGGAGCTCTGTGTAGTAATGACTTCCAAGCTCTGAAGGTTTTAAAGAACTGCAGTCACCTAGAGGTATGTGGAAATGTTGCAGTCTTTGGAAGATATTTGTACATCCCGTAGCTTTCTATAAGATCAAAACGTGCAGTGCTTATCACAATTTATTACAGTTTTACCCAAAGGCAATAGTGACAAAACCCCCACTGCAGCATAGTGGTATTTGAGCCAAGCAGATTTAAAAGCATTCCTTCCCTGCACTTCACAAGGTAATTATCCAGCAAGTACTGTCATTTTTGTCTTGAGAAACCCAAAATAATCACAGATTGGGACCCATACAATTGTAATGCCACCAAGGCCAGAGAATCACTTTCTTTAGTAGCCATGGTAGCTACGGATCCAGCCCTCCCTGCTCAAAGAAGCAGTTCAGTAGCATCTCTGCCTGCTGACATCCTCACTGTCTCTACCATAAGTGTATCCTTAACAAATAAGAGGTGAAACAAAGAGGTACAGTTCCCATCTTTTTCCTGCAGTGAACTGCCGTGGTGAAAACAACTCTCCTAGACTCAGCGGTGAATTTTGGGAAGCAAAAAACACACTAAAATCATTCAGTACTAACAAATCTGTCTTCTCTGCCCTTGATGAATTCCTATGGTCCACTAACACACCACGCATACAACAGGTACCAGCTGCTGGGAACAGATTGCTCTGGAAACAGTAGGGGGCAAGAAGGAGATTCCTGTAATCATTATATTCTGAAACAAATGGCCCCCAACCAGCCACAACTATCAGTGCATGGTGGCCCAGGTGCCCTGAATCTAAGCAAGTACTTCAAATCAGGAGCACAAATATTTTAAACCACCAAAAAACAAGTCAACCTTTTCAGCCTGAGGTGCCCAAATTCACATTTTGACAAGGAACCTGAAGTACTGAATAATGTAACTGGAAGACCTTCAGTCCAACAGCATCAAGATATTTGGGTATCCACCCCAAATCAATAATCCAGCTTGAAATTTTTTTGTTTGCGCTGTTTCCAGAAGCATAATTGGTCAAATATATCTATTTCTACCATTACAGAAAAAATAGCAATATTTTATATATATACATATATATATCCATATATAAAATCATCAGTGCTTATAAAACACAGATGCAGCTGGGTTGCATCTTCTATTTTTCAATGTGTTATTAGTACTCTATTTTTTCTTTATGTCAATAGAATCTCACACTAACTTTTTAGACCTGCATATGCTTCTACGTTTTTTAATTAAATGAAAGTTTTATGTGAAACGGGACAATTGCAAAATAATAGCAAAGAATCGTAAATATTCATGTTTTATTAATATTTCTCTCACATTTGTGCTTGGATGGTATCACCCTATTTTCTAAAGGCAAATACAGGGATCTGGAGCTTTCGTTGGGACCATCTTCACACAGCTTGAATGGACAGAGGGCACACTGCTGGCAGCAGTCTTCCCTGGATTTTAAAGTAGTGTTTTGAGGAACAAAGCACTTTCAAAATTACTGTCTACAAGGTTTCTGCAAAATTCATTAGTCACTGGCACCATTATAGTGATTCAAAACTTGTTTATAGCTAAGTTTTTTATTTTAAATTTGACTTCCATGTACGAAACATATTTAACCCATTTCAGCTATTTAAAATGCATAGCTAAAGTGCATAATTTTGCTTAGAAACAACAGATTGGGGTAAAACAATACAGTCAGTAGAGACTCCTGTTATTCTTACAATGCTCAAATCTGTCTCTCTCAAGAAATTTAACCCCAAAGTAACTGGGAGGTAACCCATATGTAGTTTTATGAGACTTTTAACATTTAACTGCCTTTATGAGGCTGAGAACACTTTTTTTTTCAGAACTTCATCTTATCCATATAGAAGGTATTCCACCTGAGTCATGATTTAAAAAAAAAGTAGAGCCACCAACACTTAAAAATGCCTCAAAGTAAAGGTTAGCTTGGTTGAAATGCAGCTGAGAGGACTAGCCCAATAATTTAGACTTTGTGAACCAAGCTAAAAGTGACTGCACTAGGAAAATTTCAAGGTAATCCAGTTAGCAGGGTGGGATCATTCATTCCTAGTGTAACTCATAACATATTCTGTTTAGTGACATGCACTTCATGCACTCACAATCCTTTCTATTTTCTAGTAAATCTAAACTATTTTTCCAAATATTGTCACTGTGCATTGTTCTGTGCTTCATCATTCTCCTCTCTGAACTTGCCCTTGAATTTGGGAGTATTTCAGTGATGATGTCATGGAAGCATTTATCCCAACCCCCACATAACACCTCACATTTTTCCTCAAGAACCTCACATCCCTCCCCGTATTTCTAATCCACACAGGCTCTGACAACCAGCTTTAGCTCAGGATGCTCTGGAAGACATCTCAACAAGTCCACCAGTTTGGAATTCAGCAGTCAAAGCCACAGATATCACAAAATTACCTACAGGTTACCATCAGAGATCACGCGCCTCTGAAGGGTACTTTCATTGCAAAAGGGCTTATAAACATCATCTTTGGGGTAGGAGGAAGTTTCCTTTGAAGTTTTCTTATTTGCTTACTTTAAATCTTGAGTCTCTATTTTTTTCCAGGAGCCTTTGAGATGCATGAGCTGGGGGTAGAACTGCTCTACAACATGTCTTTGTGTCTCCTGAGCTCTTTAAGTTGGGCATTTTGGTCATGAGATGTTGTTTTGTCCCTCAGGATGAAAAGCTGCCTTCTTCACATACATGTGTATGTGTGTCACTTCCCTACAAAAATCTTAACTATCCATCTGAGATCTGGTGCAGTGGACAGTGTAACACCACTTTCACAGTGGATTTCAAACTCCATTATCATTTACTGGTGCATTTTTTTGTCTTCAGGGTGGATCACTTGGGAAGCCATGAAAGGCTAGCTACCATGTCTCTTGAAAAACCTATAACTTCAAAATTATTACTTTCTTCCAAACTTCTTGTGTTGGCAGAGGAAACAATGGACCTCAGTTTGCAGAAGCTGTGATGAATGCCATACATAACAAAAAAGAGATCATAAATATAAGCATAATTTACATACATGATATTAAAAGACAAAATACTGCACTGCTATGAAATAAATATTCAAAAGAAAGCTCCATGTTTTGAAATTAAAATTGATATTTTGCTCTTGCATTTTTAACCCTTCCTAATTGTTTATGTATTTTTCCATATTCTCAGAGTAGCAGTATGAAGACGTAGGTTGTAAAACCTCAGGCTGTGTGGCTGCATATAAATTCTTCTGAAGTTTTGGTCTTCTACTCTGGTGTGTCATGAGTCCAGAGAAGAGCAACGAAGCTGGTGAAGAACAGACCTTATGANCGAGGTGCTAAGGGACATGATTTAGTGTTTGATAGGAATGGTTGGACTCAATGATCCAGTGGGTCTCTTCCAACCTGGTTATTCTATGATTCTATGATTCTGTGACTCTCACTGGGAGTTGATGATTCTACTTGCCCTAAAGGCATAACAGAATAAATTCTGTACATAACTGAAATGTTACCTTTCTCAATCCATTTTCAAATTTGGACCTATGTCCTGAGAAATTTAATAGTAAACACACACCGTGCAGCTAAATGAATCCTTGATGTTGAATGATAGTAGTACTAACACATTCATTCTGTTTAATGATGCATGCTTGAAATATTTGTGAGTTCTTGTTTTTTCCGTTGAATGTTATTTATATCCTAGATATTACCTCTTTATTGTTTATATTGGATAATTGCCACTTGTACTCATGTGAGCTTTCTCTACTGTTGTTACTGAAGTTTATTTCTTTCGCAACATGAGTCCCAGACAAGTTCTGTAAGAAGAAAAGAGGCATCACTAGCTCAATCTTGTGAGGCGTTGAATGTTTTATTTCAATGAGAACTGCATGCCTTTACCTCTGTAGAAGGGGAGTGGGGAGCAGATTGCTTTTATCTTCCACTAGCTGAAATGTCTAAGACATTTTAATATGAAAGAAACAAATTATGAAGGTTGAGAAATGTTAGACAAGTTAATTGCATCTCTCAGCTTGTAGCATCTGTGTAGGTCCTAATTAAGCAAACAACCTGCTTTTTGGAGGTTATGTTGTGAGGGCTGCTTTCACGTGACACTTTCAGTTGACTGCATCAATAATTTGAAGCCTTTCATATGAGTGGTTGGAGCTCATCCCATTTTCACCTGAAGATATCCCGACTAAATATGAGGTCCACTGCAGTATCTCAGGTGACAAGAGTTTTCAAAATGATACTCAAATATGAATATTTAATAAGGCCTTAGGTGTACTTAGCAAGAATAACACCAGAAGCAGGGACATGCTGTCTTAAGCAGGGACATACTGTCTTTCTTTCCAGGGGAGAACAAACCCTTTTACAAGAGATGCCATGCAGTGAATGTACCTCACCTTTGCACTCAGCTAACCCTGGAAGGTGGCCTTGTGAGACATCAACTTTTCCTGTACGCTCTTATTTGTCACTTTGTTTTCTGACATATTAAAGTAACGCTAATGTGCTAAATATTTTTGCACTGGAAGTTACTGTTCCTTATTTTTTGCCAGAAATGTAATGGAAGTTGAATATGCTTGATTCAGTTATCATAATGTCTGGAAAAATCTCATGTGCATAACATATTTAGTATTGCAGACCATGCTGATCTGAGGCTTCTCACACACTGCAGTAATCAAAAAATCACAAAAGATTTTATTTGCAGTAAAGTACACACAGAGCATTCTTGAGGAGTTTTGTTGTCCAGTGCAAATTATTTGGTCTTCTTGTAGAACGAGATGAAACCAAGCTGCACTAATTGTGCTTGTTGCTGAGAAGATTACAGGGCTCATTAAACTGAAGGATTCAATGCAGTAATCATCAGTTTTACTTTCTGATAAGCAATTAGCAAATAAGGATGATATATTTAATAATATGTTTTATATGTGCAGAATATATTAACCACTATGATGAGAGTGATTTAGGGCAATGACTTATGTAATGAAATTTCCTTAACTACAGCTAAGGATTATATGGGAATCTTGTTGCTCCCCCTGAACTGTCAGCTAGGGTTCCCTACAAACTTTCAACCTAACACATACATACTGTCACACTGAACATCTTGGGTTAGATGGTTTTTTTGCAAAATTGGTTATTGCTTTGAAAGAAGCATTCAAATACCTCACACTCACCTACTCCCTGTCCCATTTAGTATAAGAGCAGGATTTTCAGGAGCTGTGTGCCCAAATGTCTTACTGAACTTAGATCCTGGTACTCCTGACAAAACATCCTGACAAAGCGTCCCGACAAAGTGCTCACAGAGGTCAGGACTGGAAGCATTTATGATTCAGATGACAAGCTATGAGGCTGCAGACTTGTCATTCATATCTTAGATGAGCTGAGTTTATAAAACTTAAGGGGAAGTAGTGTCCCAGCCCTCTGAGCCCTCCAAACACACTGTCTGCTATTTGCACCAAGGGAATTTATTTTAGATTTGTAAAGCCAGACTTAAAAATTTAAGAGGAGAAAAACATGTGTACTAACAGCCATCTACAACTACTGGAAAGGTAGTTGCAGACATACTGGAGAAAAATTCCAACTGGCTACTGTCAGATGCCATAGCAGGGGACATCGGTCATATATTGAGCTTGGAACGTTTAGGAGAGGCATTAGGAAAATGTTTTCACTAGGTGGCTAGTACAGGGCAGGAAAAGGTTGCTTGTGGAGATTGAGGGCTCTACATCCTTGAAAGGTGTCAAGAATTGTCTGAATTGCGCTACATGTGGACTTACCTTGTGTTGGTGACAGTCCTGCTTCAAGTGGAAGTCTCAACCAGACAAGATTCACTCCCATTAATGCTTCTGTGATTCTCTATGGACATCCCCACTTGTGCTGCCCTGGCTTCACTGGGCCTAGCTGGAATAGTTTGAGAATGCAAAAAACTTGGGATATGTTAATGCTTTCACAGGATAGTCTTTAATATCAGGCTTTGCTATCCACAAATTCTTAATTTTTAATTCCAACCTATATTCTCCAACAAAATTCTATTTCTATTTTGTTCTAAATTCAACACAGAATAACAAATGGTTTTGAAAAGCTGATATGTAGTGGAATCAACATCCTTCGGTTTAACATATATTCTCTTACCTTAGTTATAGCTCTAGAATACTGGATTTCAGCATTTGCTTGAGGTGTTGTTGCTAGAGTTTTATTTCCCCCCTTCTTCGGTTTATCTTACTTATTCTGCAAGGTTGGTTTTTTTTTCTGTTGTAATCAGTGCAGGTTTACAAAGCATTAAGCAAAATTATGTTGCTATGTAGATGTTTGCTAAAATGATAATACCTTATTATGTATTAAGATTAATATAGTTTCTGAGAGAAAGACACATACAGATCTTAGAATCAAAGAATAACCAGGTT
>WAAB01004387.1:17338-77646 GCA_013389865.1 Piaya cayana | reverse complement strand
AGGTAGTGTTCTTGAGACTACTCACAATTATTTGTAGAAGAGCTCATCAGGTGCTTCTTCTTGGCTGGGTGGTCTATAGCAGACTCCCATCACAATATCTGCCTGCCTGTGGGCTCCTCTCATTTCTACCCACAGGCACTCAGTCCCTTCCTGACCGTAATTCAGCTCAAGGGTATGAAAGCTCTCTCTAACATAGAGGTCTACCCAACCTCCTCTTCTGCCCTTCCTGTCCTTCCTGAAGAGTTTATACCACACCATGGGTACACTCCAGTTATACAAGTCATCCCACCATGTCTCCGCAATGGCAAAGACATTGTGGTCTCCTTCCCTACCACAGCTTCCAACTTCCTTTTCTAAAAGTAAAATAGTTATAGGAATTCCTAGTTGAACAGACAAATACCTGTAAGCATGAAGGTTTTTGCACAGGTGGGGGGCACAAGCAAGGGAGAGGGTGAAAACTGTGGCTTTTGCAGATATGAAGAAGTGAGTGAAAGGAAATATCCAACCTGCATTTTATGAGTTTGAACTTTACTTATAGTATGTAGTCACCTAAAGGTTTCCTTGCTGTCCAAATACAATCTTTTACTTTGAAATAAAAGTTGAGATTGGTTAATCCATGCCAGCACCAAAACATAATCAACTTGCTGAGGAAAACAAGAGTTATTCTATTTGGTGAGTAAGGCTGCCATGTGAAAAGTACACAGTAGGCAAAGTACATGCTGTGAACATTAAATAGTGCCTTGTCTTGCTTCATTGTTGAGTGGTCACAATGATCAGTCTAAAATCACATACAGGATGCACCAGAGAGTGTCAGCAGTAAAAGAACACAGATAATGTCCACTTACAGCACTCCAAAGCTTTTATCAAAACAGCCTGTCAAGCTGTCACATCAATTTCAAATGAGGTTATATGCATGAAGTTTCTCTTATCCCAACTGAAAGTTTCTATTTGTCATCTAAAATTAGACACTCATCATTTTTACTACATGACAATCTATAAGAAGCTCAAGTAATGGGTTGAAGATTTATATTTGGAAACTCTCTTTAAAAGAAATGGAATAAGCCAAAGAAAATTCCATATAGATGGTGTTTACTATCATCCTTCATGAGTAACCTTATGATTTAGGAGAAAAATCCATTATGCATAGTGGGAACCTGAACATATGTAAGTCTATGGGACCTGATGAGATGCATCCTAGAGTCTGGAGGGAACTGGCTGATGTGGTTACCAACCCACTCCCTGCAATATTTGAAAACTCATGGCGATCAGGAGAAGTCCCCGGTGACTGGTAGAGAGGTAACACTATCCCAATATTTAAAAGAGGTAGAAAAGATGAACCTGGAAACTACTGACCTGTCAGCCTCACCTCTGTGCCTGGGAAGATCATGGAACAGATCCTCCTAGAAGCTAAGCTAAAACATGGAAGACAGGGAGGTCATTAGTGGCAGCCAGCACGGCTTCACTAAGGGCAAATCCTGCCTGACCAACCTAGTGTCTTTCTATGATGGGGTAACCACAACAGTGGACAAGGGAAAACAAACAGATATGATCTACCTGGACTTCTGAAAAGCCTTTGACAAGGTTCCCCACAACATCCTTCTCTCTAAATTAGAGAGATAGGGATTTGTTGGGTGGACTGTTTGGTGGATAAGAAATAGGTTGGATGGTTGTATTCAGAAAGTAGCACTCAACCACTCAATGTCCAGATGAAGATCTGTGACAAGTGGTGTCCCTCAGGGGTCCATACTGGGACCAATGCTGTTTAATGTCTTTATTGATGACACAGATAGAGAGACTGAGGGCAATCTGAGGTTTCTATACAGGATGGGGGATGATGTCATTGAGAGCAGCCCTGAGGAGAAGGACTTGGAGTGATGATTGATGAGAAGCTTGACATGAGCCGACAATGTGTGCTCACAGCCCAGAAGGCCAACTGTATCTTTGGCTACATCAAAACCAGCGTGGCCAGCATATTGAGAGAGGTGATTCTGCCACTCTACTCCACTCTGGTGAGACCCTGCCTGGATTATCGTGTCCGGTTCTCAGAATCGCAATATAAGAAGGGCATGGAAATGTTGGAACTGGTCCAGAGAAGGGCTACAAAGATGATCAAAGCGCCGCAGCAGCTCTGCTATGAAGAGAGGCTGAGACAATTGGGGTTGTTCAGCCTGGAGAAGAGAAGGCTTCAGGGAGACCTTATAGTAACCTTCTAGTACCTGAAGGCTGCATATAAGAAAGCTCAGGAGGTATTTTTACAAAGGCCTGTAGTGATAGGACTAGAGGGAATGGGTATTAACAGGAGAGGGTAAGAATTAGAACAGACATTAGGAAGAAATTCTTCACAATGAGGGTGGTGTTCCCTGTAAACAGGTTGTCCAGGGAAGCTGTGGCTGCCCCATCCCTGGAGGTGTTCAGTGCCAGGCTGGATGGGGCCTTAGGCAGCCTGATCTAGTGGGAGGTGTCCCTGCCCATGGTGGGGGGTTGGAATTAGATGATCTTTAAGGTCTCTTCCAACTCAAACTTTTCTATCATTCTGTGCATAAAGTTAACATACAGCATACATCTTTGAAAGACTAGCACATAAATTACAATAATAAATATTATTAATACTATATTGTATATTTTATCAGTGGGTTGTGCAGTAGCTGTTATTTAGAGCAGTTTCATTCTCTCCTTACTCTTCCAAAAATGAAGTTTCACCAGAAACAAGTGTAAGCAAGGTTTCTGGGAAAAATCAAACTAAGCATGTAGTATATTTTCTGCTCGTTTCTGATTACTGTCTTCAGGTAGTTAAAAACTTCAGTAATGTATGTGCAGTGTGAATTTAAAAACATTTTTGTTTTGATTTTACAGTTCTTCTGTCAGTTAAAATATTACAGATTTTTTAATTATCTCATTTCCTGCATAATGATATGGACAGACTGCTGCTTACAATTAATTATGGTGCTAATTTTAATCAACAGCATAGTCTATGCAGTATTCACCTTCATTGTGCCTATCTGTGACTGCCTGTGGGTTCTTAACTGCTGCTTTTTCTGGTACTCAGAATTTTTTATGTGCTTGAAGGTGTAAAGTGTAATGATGCATTCACATGTGCTATCCCAAGATTTGAATTACTGTATACTCCAGTCAACTCTATTATTTGTGGTGGCAAATCAGATAATGCTGAAGGATTAGAAGCTAGAGTTCCTGCTTGCAGACCTGAGCTGACTGTAGTGTCTTTGTGTGTCTAGTTCAATAGATGTTAAAAGCTATTGTGGACTTAAGGAAAGGCATAGCTCATTCACAAATGTATCGGCTGGATTATGTTTTTCTGGAACTAGAAACACTGGCATCATTTTGCAGTGACAACTAATGTAGCTCTCTGCAGAGATAATGTAGGCACACAGGATTAATCAGTTCAGCCATACCCCCGCATAAAGATGGTTAATATCCAAAAAGTGACATCTGGTATCTATCTGGATGTGAATATATAAACTATGTTGATTCAGTCTTTCTTACATAGAACCAGTTAATCTGTTTCTGTGTCTGTGGCATGCTTAAAAGTATTAACTGGCCCCTGATTATTCTAAGTTTACTTGTGTGTTTTATGTGTACTTAAAAAGAAGAGGGAAAAATCTTTATTGTTAGGGTGTCACTGTGTTCTATAACTTACATTCAGTCATATTAGAATTACTAACAGTTGCATAGAGACTATATTAATATCACATAACTCCATCCAATGAATTTATATCTAAGTTCATAGAATCGACAAATGTTTTAGCTGATTAATCTTACATATTTTATGCCAGAGAGCATACAATCTGCCTGTAAACACCCAACAGTTAACAACTTCCAGATAAGCCTTCCCAGCTTCTTCAAAACATCTTGTTTCTCACACGTTCAGACACACCTCAAGCAAACATTTAAGTGTGTACATGTGCGCATGTGTATACAGAAATACTGACATAATGGATCTTTTCTCCTCAACATTGCATTCTAAGAATTTAGGCTTCTAAAGAGCTTCTAAAGAACTGACTAAATATTTTAGAGGACTGTATCCAGAACTTCTAACATATTTCTAAGGAGAGTCAATTTATGTAGTTACACAGCTGAAAATAAACTAAACTTGAAGATTTTAAAAATAAAAATTTATATTAGGGGAAAAAAATTGCCACAATTATCCTTTTAAAAAGGCTGCTCTTGGCAAAAGGGAAATAATATTGATTAGAAGACCAACTTCTAAGATGAAGAACTTTTCAAACAGAATTTAACAAACTTACCAGTAACTAAAATGCATCAGATTGCTGTAGGGCTCACATTAAACTTGCAAAATTCTGTGCACTGCCACACAAAATTTCTCTCCATTCTTGCCTATTTTCAACTCCCCTAGATACAAAGGCAAATATAAAGGATACTTCAGCCCATTCCTACATCTCCTTTGGACCACACCCTGCCTAGAATAGATCATTTGTCTGCAGTGCAGCTAAGAAATGGATACACAAGGAAAATACCTATGTCAGCTAACACTAAATCAGTGGGAATTATGACTTCTACTGGAAATATAATTAAACTCAGGACAAATTTGTTCCAGCAGTTTTCCACTATTAAGAAGCAGAAGAAAATGGCTGCAGACTAAAACATAAAGATGCTCTATTTCCAGTGGTTATGATACTGCTTATTCTATAATTAGCATGTTGTAGAGACAGTAAGTCTCTGGAACACTGCTACGTAAAAAAATGAAGATTAATCACATTTCCCCCCTTAAATAAAAAAATAAATATAAAAAAACCCTCCACACTCAGAAGCACAGAATTGGTGTTCACAGTTTATAACATCTGACTGGAAGATTTTCTTAAGGATGCTTTCATGTCTATACATATTTATTACATTTGTGAAGTCCCTACCTTTATAATTCAGACAGTTATTCTCATGACATACACTGTGAAGTTACAAACACTAACTAGCTTATTTCATTCATTGAAATATGTAGATATCATATAAATAACTAATATGTTTCAATAGTTCATCATATGTTTCAACTTCACAATCTTCAGTGAACAGTCATGCAACCTTACTCCTTAAATAAAAAATATACTACAGCAATTCACTAAAACAGCTTCTGTAGGCAAGTCTTCGAAACTCCAAAATATGACATTTCCTTCTTCATTAGAAGTAAGAATAATTACATACATTAATAAATGTTTCATTTTCACTGTCCATTTATAGTTATGGGAAATTTAAAGGACGTAAAAGAAGCTCACAGTGGAAAACCCAGAGTTATGAAGTCTTTATGCTATGACAACCANTTTTTACGGAAAGGGTCATTAGGCACTGGAATATGCTGCCCAGGGAGGTGGTTGATTCGCCTTCCCTGGAGGTGTTTAAGTTACGGGTGGACGGGGTCCTGAGGGACATGGTTTAGTGTTTTGTGGGAGTGGTTGGACTCAATGATCCAGTGGGTCTCTTCCAACCCGGTGATTCTGTGATTCTGTGATATGTTTCAACTTCACAATCTTCAGTGAACAGTCATGCAACCTTACTCCTTAAATAAAAAATATACTACAGCAATTCACTAAAACAGCTTCTGTAGGCAAGTCTTCGAAACTCCAAAATATGACATTTCCTTCTTCATTAGAAGTAAGAATAATTACATACATTAATAAATGTTTCATTTTCACTGTCCATTTATAGTTATGGGAAATTTAAAGGACGTAAAAGAAGCTCACAGTGGAAAACCCAGAGTTATGAAGTCTTTATGCTATGACAACCATTGAACAAGGAAGAGCTGCTTTTGTCAAATTCTAAATAGACTGGTAGTTCCTATTAAGTGAACAATTACTACTGTTTTGTGGAGATAAAATACAGGACAATTTAGACAAACTATTCTCTTGAAATCAGTTTCTATGACTTCACTTACAAATGAAGCAACCTGTTAGGAATGTCAGTCATCTATTCAAATAAACTCGGATGACAAAGGTTTTGGACAAATAAAAACACTTTAGAAGTCAGGAACTGGCACCACTAGGACAAAAGTCTGATTAATCTTGGGGCTTTTGGTGGTGGTGTTTTTTTGGTTTGTTTCTTTTTTTTTTTTTTTTAATCACTCCATAGATCTATTTCTCTAGTCTACTCCTCCCCACTATAACTTTCTCTGAAAGATTTATCGTAATTACTTTTAGGTTTCACCTTGGATTTTGTAATACAAAGTTATCTAGATTATTCTTTGTAAAATGCATCTTTAATTCAAGTAGGCATGTAGCTATAAAGATCTAAGCATGCTGATTAGAAACAGAAGATTTAACTTGAAGAGTCTACATAAAAGAGAATCATGCAGGTATTTTTCTGTCTGGTTATCTTTGGGAAGGATCCTTTATAAACTAATTCCTTTTCTATTCCTACCTTCTCCAAAAATAGGACAAAAGGATGGCCTGATAAAATCCATTACAGCCTGTTAATACAATAACTTTAGAAACTAACTTTAGCATAAAGAGTTAAAGTGGCATTTAAGATAGTCATACACCAACAATTAATGTTTTGTTTTTAACAAAAGAAGTCTTAAGATACTTGCCCCTTAACTTCAATTCCAAATGCAATAATGGCTGTATTGAGATAAATTATTAATAAATGTTTCACGGTATGTACTATAGCATTAACAATATAGTGGAAATATATTTTGATCCACTGAAGATGTGAAATGATCACCACTTCCTTACTTTATTCCTTCAGGAAGAAACCCAAAGTATGAAAGGTAAGCAGGGTTCAAAAGAAATGTTTTGACTGCATTTATAATACAGGTTGGGAATACAAAAATGGATTTTCATCAAGGTATATTCACAGTTAAAGCGTGAAATCAACCACTTGTGTGTGTTTTAACATAGTCAATTGCTCTGCTGCTACGTTACTAATTACTCATATTCATTCATTCAAATTTATGCAGTCATGGCTACTAAAAGCCTGTGTGCCACAAAGTATCACTCAGGCAGTCTGAACCAGGAAGTCCCTTTCCTGCTGTCACAGTTCGCAAAAATTCCAGTACAACTGATTTTATCTAAGCACAGCTAGTGTATAACAGAGATGTGAAAATTCAGGTATTATATTCACCCTTGTTCCTTTAGAAACTCACAGGGAGAGGGTTATCAGCATCTGACTGCAAACTCCCAGCCGTAAACTAGAGGCAGCGCTGGATGGGGACCTTGGCTCTCCATCAGAGGCACAAAGAGAAATGCAAGAATATCGGAAAGGATGATTTTCATACCCACCCTCAACTTTAAATATCTGGGTCACCTGGAGCAAACAAGAAAATGGTACCTATGACAGAATCATTTAGGTTGGAATGCCTTAAGATCATTGAGTCCAACCATAAGCCTAATACTGCCAAGCCCGTCACTAAACCATATTCCTACGCACCACATCTGCATGTCTATTTAAATACCTCTAGGGATGGTGACTTAACCAATTCTCTAGGCAGCCTGACATTCTTCTTAATCGCTGTCATGTTCTTAAAGATAAATTCAATTAAAAATGTGACACTATTAATTAAGAATTATTGGAGACGCACAGATTTTTCACATTAAACTAATAAAGAATTAAGACATCTAGTTTTATTTCCTATCAAGCTGTGCTATTTGCTATATGTGGAAACTGACAGGAAACTGCTTATTTCATGTTGTACTTGGAGAACTGTGTTCATCAACCAGAATGCAGATGCAGCAACACCATTAGTTACACACAAGAGTCTAAAATGTTGTAATCTGAATATAAACAAAATGAAAAAACAGTACAAGATATTAATTGATCACCGAAAAAACCTTACAAATTACATGAAGAGATGAAGAACACCAATTCAAGTATTATTCTTCTCCCTTCACCCATGTTTCCCTTTCACTGACTTACAGCTACCTAAATTAAAATATCAAAATAAAGTCAGTAATAAAACTGACTGAAAAGATGCCTACAATTGCTTTGTTACAAATCTGGGGAGAGTGTGTGTGTATGTATGACCTTTAAGAGAGTTAACATGGGCCTAAGACTGCCTTTATTTAGTACGATAAACAGCAAAACTATTTTTAATGCATGGGATCTAGCAAATCCAGTTAGTAACATCGAGAATAAGCACATAAAAGAATTTTTGGAACAGCCTAATCTGTTTAAATAAACAGCTGTAGGTCTTTCTGCTTTCTACTTTTTAATTTTCCCAGTATGTCACAGTCCAAAGCCACCATCTCATCTGAATTAACACTTGTAATTTATTCTGTGATGGAACTGTGTCAGTGCCAAAGACTGCACACCCAGTAACTTGTCAGAATCAGTTTGTGTGCCAGTGCTCAACAGACCCAAATGAATTCAAAACCATGCATGAGAGACCACAAATGTACAAAGCAAGTTCTTCCTACCATATTACCTATACAGTATAATCAAATGTATCAACAACAGTACCGTAACAGAAAAAGCACTCGATATTTCTTTTCATTCCATAAACACCTTGATGACCTAAACGGCATAATTTTCTATTCTAACCAGAATACTGAAAAGCAGGATAAAAAGTAGCAGTCTTGGCATTCAAGTTGACAGACCACTCTTCAGGATAGCAGGTATATCTTTTAATATAAGAAAACACATGTACACAGAATCATTAGGTTGGAAAAGACCCCCAGGATACGAACTCAGTTTCCACTCTTTTAATTTCAGTGTATGGGAGCACAGGAATCTATAGAGTGCATCATTGATTAAAATTGTAAGTAGTTTCAAGACAATTAAAAAGGAAGGTGCTCTTTCATAGTCCTGTTAACAATCCTCTTGTAATGTTAAAAAGAAAAAAACCCAAACCCAAATAATTAAGAACCTTGAACTTGTTAAACAGATACCAGCATATGTGGGAGAGAAGTAGGTGTGAGAAGGATTCAGAACAGTAGTCTTGAAACTTAAGACACTTACACTAGGGTATCAAGCTGAGATACTTCCAATCTCCCAGAACACATTAAGACAAAAGGCAGCACAATTCCTGAGTTCCCCCCGCTGGCCACCAGAAAGAAATAAATTCTACAGTCATAGTAAGCCTTTAAAATGTAATGGTCTTTTATCATCAAGCATAATCTGAACTTTTTTTTTATTGGCAGAGAGGCATGAAGATTATCTGTTTATAAAAATATTTAATGGGTAAATGATGACTATTTTTCAGAAAGAAGCAGTGCAGCCCTCTGTTGCTGCTGTAGATATTGTTTCATGTGTAAGAAGGGTACACACAAGTACCTGCTACAGTTCAGTAATTGCATTTGGGAAAGGAAAAAATAAAGAAAGAAAAGTCTAAAAAACAAGGGGAGAGAACTAAAGGACCCAGTAAGCATACTTCTTCCATTTTCCTACTCCACAAAGGAAACTTAAATGTAGCCCTGGTTTGCTTATTTAGCCCTCTTTTCCCATTATATCCTCTCTTTGGTCCCAGAAGTCTTTTATTCCTTTATTTGCATACTTTCTTCTTCACTTAAACTGTTATTTTCCTTTATACCTACATCCCATTAAATTAAATGTAAGAAACTAAAGCACATACACGAAAACCATGGTAATTCAACATTTAAGTTACATCTCATTGAGCAGCCATTTGCTTAAGTTTTTTCAATATCTTTTTGAGTTAGGGTCACATCTTGTTGTATTACGCATTTGTACAATCATGTATTATAATGAATTACAGATCTCTTTTTAGAATATAATCTAATTATAGAAGAAATGCAATGATTTATTCAAGAACAACTTCTTTTTTCTCTTACTTACTGGTTAACTAACTCCAGAAATGTTCTGTACATTTTAAATTGAACATTATGAATGTTCTAACTCCCTGCAAAGACCACACACTTGGGATGAATTAGTCTTTATCTCTACCTATAAAACTTGTATTATATTAGCTCTCCATTTTTAGACAGACATAGTTAATGCTTTATCATTTTTTTATAGACTCAGCTAATCAATGAACTTAACACATATTTTATTCATACATATAGACAACATATACACATAACCTTCCTTAAACTGGAATAAAGTATTTTTGCCTACTGCTGAGCCAGTAAATAAAAACAAATAGGGAATACTTTTTTCCACAATTATTTCAAAACAAGAAATGTTTTTTTCTATTCTTCTTACTTCACAATATTTTAATGCAAAGTACATTCTGGAAAACAGACAACTAAAGAGTAAATAACTCACATGAGCCAATACACAACCAGCTTTTCCATCTTTAACACTGAATGAAATAATTTGCACCACTATACTGCCTGGAAGTAGCTTGTGTTACTGCTTCTAATGTTGTACTAAAATATTCTCATTATAATACGTTAACCTTTTGCACTACATAACCAAATAAAACCACTAGCCATCTTGGCTACAACCATTTGAGTTACCAAAGAGCAAAACAGATGACTGACAAAACTTCAGCAAATTGACTAATTTCTTAAATTAGATTAAGATTAGTGATCTTTGATGAGAAATTACGCGAACGTACCACATTCAGTTTAATTTTTCAAAACTGATGGAAATTTTAGTATCATTTAATTATTTTCCAGTTATTGATTACCAAACTATCGAATACAATAGAAAATATCCAGAATAATTAACAGCAGAGTATTCTAAGCAGGAAAATAAGCCACGTATTATAAATAACATACCTATTCTATAAATTCATTCAAATACAAATGTCAGCTCATGCTGCCCTCAAATACTGTTTTCTAGAAGGTTTTTGTTACATACCATCCCATCCTACAGGGAAACACTGTACCAATGTTTGAGTACTACCTTTTCAGTTTTGTTACCTCCAAAGGCTCAAGCAACACACTTTGTCCTGACAAGCTTAAACATCTTGTTTTGCCTCTAGAATAAGATCCTGCCCTGAGAAGCAGGTGTCAAGAAATCTTTTCAAAATGAACTACAGCTAGGCTAACTTTGAATCGGTCAGTGTGTGTCCTGTCATACTCCTAAGCAGTCCTTGCAGGCTGCACATCCATCTAAATTCAGTGCATGCAAAGCTTTCAACCTAGGGCCTACTTCCATAATGTCAGAACAGACTTCATGTGTCCTTGTTTAAAACTCTCTTGGTATGTCCCCAGTCACAGTTGCAATTGTAATATGGCCACAAAATAACTTATCACATCTCTATGACTTTCTGCCCATCTATTAATACAGAAAGAGATACCTTTTCTTAATTTTGAATGTTATTAAATATGAATTCCAATAGCACAGACTTTGTGAATGTAAACAACATTGCATTGTCAAGTAAAAGCATGTTGGTTTCTTCTAGAAGTTGCAAGAACTGTCGCTAAGCTATCCTTTAAGACTCTAGAGTGATTTGAATTCATTATTTAATCCAATCCAGTTTAATCCAATCCATTTTATACCAGTTGAATCTCATCATATTAATACCATTTACACATCTCTACAGCAAACCACATTTAAAAAACAATATTATTTTCAGAGAAACAAAGGTGAAATGTCTGTCACATCATATAAAAAAGAAAACAAAACAAACATTGCCACAATGAAACCCAAAATATCGTTAGCTTAATTTAGTTTTTAAATTGCTTGAAAGAAGCTTACCAAACTGTTGTTTCCACCTGACTGTCATGCAGTTGTCGATTGTCTAACTGGGCAAAGAGAGGAAAAAGAACTTGAATTCCGCCAATGGAATGAATTGCGCTGTGAATGGAGTGGGTTACGATAGCTTTCACATCCTAAATAAATAAATAGAACAAAAAAATCTCAGTTAATCTCAATTTTAAAGGACAGGTACAAACATAACTTGGGAACAATTTAACACTGAATTGAGTGTAAAATAGATCAGACTTATTTTAACTTATTTTCAGTACTTAAGTTTCAATTACAATCACTCTACATAAAGGCAAGCATTAAACAGAATAACTTCAGCAAGTGGCAAACTGTGCCTTATTTATTTCTTAATGAAGAAATAATCACTTTTTCCTCTTGAAAGTAAGCAACGAAAAAATACTTCAAGTGACAGGTATATTAAGAACTGAAATAATACAAAATAAAAAATTCTTTGTACACTAACTCACAAATCCTCTTATTATCCAAATAATTTTGAGCTAACAGTAATCATAGAACATCAATGCAGCAGCACAAACCTGAAGCATAAGAGCATGGGGGGAGTGTACAAAAATGGAAGGATTTTCCTTTGGTGAGGATTCAAGGCATAGCTGAGCATCAGTAGCCTTCGCATTGTAAGTAAAAGCAATACTACTTGCAAGTTTCCCATCATACAGCACTTGCTTATGGTGCTCAGCCAGATGAATGTCACTCTCAGATTTAAATTTGAATGTGCTCTGAAAATAAAACACAAGTTTTACAAAGTAAGTACTTTAGACAAAATCCTTGCCACAAAACATGCATAAAATACATTGAGCTTGAGAGGGAATATAGAAAGTGCTAAACTTCTCTATTTTTCCAGTAATTTAATGCTACTGAGCAATGAGACAATTTTTTTTAATTTATTCTACTCCACATCAAAATGTCAATATAATATTTGGTATTTTACGTAGTAACATCTCTCTTTCCTTTCAGCATCAGTGTTAAGTTTCAGAAGCAAGTACCTGGAAGAAATGAGTCACATTAAACTGCCATAAATATATTAAAATAAAAAACAGAGCAGGCAACACATTAAAAAAACCCAGTAATTTAATATTTTACTTTATACAAACTCATTCAAATTAGAATACTGAATCCTATAGAATAGCTGTTTATAAATAGCATTAAAATCCATGCTTCATTAACAGTGAGGAGTGTATATATAAACAAGCTACTTAGACACAAAGGAAAACCCCAAAGAAAATTATAAATGCCATATTTCAAATTAATGATTCTCACACTCAAAGCTTTTACAAAGGAAGACCGAAAATGTCTATTATTCTTAAACATACCATGATTCATGTCTGATCTAAAACTGGGTTTTCTGGCAACACTGACAAATCAATGAAGCACGAGAAGATAGATTTAGGCATTTCTGCAAAGTGTTGTCAACTTATCTTGGCACATAACTCCTTATGCATATAATAATCATTTGACAGTGGCAAAAAGACAACTACGAGTTACCCACAGTGCTGTACTCACACAAGTAAAGCAAATTTGTTACAAATGACCACCATTTAATTAATGTAAGATACATGATACGTTACCTTTCTAAAATCTTTACTGAATTTAAAATAATCTATTGTTAAGTTTAATTATGAATAAGCTTGCTTGTTTTCACTGCATATAGCCATCACAATTTTCTTTATTGCTTTGGTCCTACCATATCTCTCCACCCCTGCCCCCCAAGTAAGAAATCCTGCATCATGTCCCTAGGGTTTTGGTTATCCAGGCTAGAAGAATTAAAGTAGGCAACTTATAGGGTAACAGCTGCTCTTTCCAAACAAATTACAAGTTCCTACATCTTATGTAAACACATAAAACTCATCCAGCTTTTGCAGAGCTTTCAAGACTGCTGGAAACACTGAAGAAAGTCTCCTGCTTACAGTCAAATGATGGGAAAGTGCATCTGCTCAAGTGACGGACACATGGCACTTAAAGGTCTTGTGACAGGCATCCATTTGTATGCGGATTACAAAACTGACGTAGATTGAATAGACTGGGCATCTGACTGCAGCTGCTGGAGAACCCTTGGAGCAAATCTGTCAGTCAGCCCTGTCCTATAATTGGTGATGTCAAGGGGGATGGAAGCAGCAATGACATGCTGAAAATGTAGGAGATGCAGGTACTATAACAGAGCATGCAAGCAGGAAGAACAAAAGTGAATGGGAAATCAATGGTTTAATATAATTTGGCAAACTAGTACGATGTTATCTTTGGCTGCATTAGGAGGAGTTGCCAGCAGGTCGAGGGAGGTAATACCTGAAGTTCTGGCGTCCCCAGTACAAGAGAGCTACGGACTTATGGGAGAGAGTCCAATGAAAGGCCACTAAAATCATGAAGAGACTGAAGTATCTTTCCCTAAGAGGAAAGGCTGAGAGAGCTAGGACTGTTCAGTCTGTAGAAGAGGAGGCTCAGGGGGAATCTTACCAATGTGTTTAAACATCAGAAAGGAAGGTGTCAAAAAAATGGAGCTGATGCGTTCTCAGCAGTGCTCAGTGAGGGGATCAAAGGCAATGGGCACAAACTGAAACACAGGATGGTCCCTCTGAAAATCTGGAAAAGCTTTTTTACTGTGAGGGTGACCGAGCACTGGCATAGGTTGCTCAGCAAGGTGGCAAGAGCCTCCATCATCAGAGATACTCAAAAGCTATCTGGAAAAGGTCCTGGGCAACTGGCTCTAGGTAGCCCTGCTTGACCAGGGAGGTGGACCAGATGACCCTTGGAAGTTCCTCTCAACAACACCAACCATTCTGTGGTTCTGTGAGTTTGCCTTGGGTTAGGAGTCCATTTTGTAGGGGAACTCCCAGTCTACTGTCATGGTTTGATTTTGGCCCCTTCAGAATAGCCAGGTTGTCGCTGAGGAAGAACTACGTCTCCCAAATATTCCATGAGATTTTCCTACGTAAATCAGGGTGTATTGTGGGGGGGGACACTTCCTTTTCCAGTTCCGGCTCCATCTCTCTTTGCTCTTCTCTCCGGTGTGCACTGGGAAGGGCTGGAGGAGTCAAGCTCAGTGACGCATTGCTAGACTCCAAGAGCGGCATGGAATGCCAGTGGTGATTTTGCTATCTGAGGAGTGCAATGATTTATTTTCTCTGGTTAGCTTATATTAATCTGTTTTCTGGATTCTTAATTTTCTTTCGTGGCAGGGGGGTTTCTTTCTTTTTGGGGATCTCTAATTGCTTCCCTACGGGGCAGGGGATGTTCTGGGGGGCTCTTATTCTCTGATTATTGTATATGTAGTATTTTAGTTGCATATTAGTGTTAATACATTACATATAATCACTACAGCATTTTTTAGTCTCTCTTTTCTTCTCCTTATCTCCCTTGGGTTTGTACAGGGGGGTGAGGGTTGGTAGGAAGGGGAGGGGGCCTGCAGACGCTGTGAGGGTTTTTGGGAGGATTTTTGCACAAACCATCACATCTACTTACTGCTCTGTTCATCCTGCAAAACTGTTCAGAACCAAAAAGACTTCTTTTGGTTGAAATTGAAATGTTTTCCACCTTGTGGTAGTCATTCAGCCAAAAGGTTCAGACTACAACCAAATCTAAAGTAATAATCACAAAAATACACACACCGTGGGTATTCAGCCCTCGTAACCTAATCTTTTAATCTAGAAACATGTTCCTCTTGTACCACACTACTTACTGAAGCAGAAAACCACAAAGAATGAGTATTATGTCGAGAGCTTGAGAGGTGGTTCTCTGCTGATATGGCTGGCAACGTCTCACTTATCAGTAAATGACTGCTAACAGGTTACAGGTTTGTCCTAAGGCAGGTGGTGATATATTTCTCCCTAGAAGTTATTTTTAACTCTAGAGATAAATCTCTGTGCACTTTCTGAAGAGATAAAAATAACTTAGTGATTTAGTTGATTTCCAGAGATACCTGCATTCTGTTTGTAATATTTTTGGATGTTTTAACCATATGAAACCACTTCTTACCCAAAAAATGTTTCATGCCTCTAAGCTTTGTCAGATCTTAAAGCTCAGAATGCTTCACCTCCATATGGTTTTCATACCTTTGCCATTTTAACTATATCAGTGTTTAAAACAAAATTTGTATAATTTCATTATCATGAAATTTTGCAACTCCCTAAATTGCTTCAGGAAAAATAACATCAGTTTTATAAACAAATTTTGGCATTATTCTACATCCTATTTTTCAGTGTTTACTATGCCTTAAGAATATATCAGAGACTGTTGTTTGAAAGTCAAGAACAATTAGGTTACAAATAAATATAACACTGCCTCATATTATTTGGAGAAAAAGAACTAAAGGGACTTTCTGTCATCAAAGTGGAATAAACATGACCTTGATTTGGAAATGCTACTCTCCTACCCAAAAGATTATTATAACAGAAGGGAAAGAGAGGCTACAAATTCTGATATATGATACTTGTTTATTACCAACAGTGATCAACAGGAAGAGAAAAGAAATTAATTTCAAGCATACTGTATTGGGGACTTGGGAAAATACAATCAACTGAATAATAGCAGCGATTGCCAAAGATATAAAATTGAATTTTATGTCCCTGCCCATGGCAGGGGTTTGAACTAGATGATCTTTAAGGTCTCTTTCATAGAATCATAGAATCACCAGGTTGGAAAAGACCCACCAGATCATCAAGTCCAACCATTCCTATCAAACACTAAACCATGCCCCTTAGCACCTCGTCCACCCATGCCTTAAACACCTCCAGGGAAGGTGACTTAACCACCTCCCTGGGCAGCCTGTTCCAGTGCCCAATGACCCTTTCTGTGAAAATTTTTTTCCTAGTGTTCAGCCTAAACTTCCGCTGGCAGAGCTTGAGGCCTAGTTTAAGGGAAACCTATGACTCAAGTAAGGTAATTTGACAACAATGTAATAAGGTTATTGCAGGAACTACTGGAAACCTCATTTAGTGTGAAAGCATGGATGCCTTGTGAACCTCTTCAACACTCACAAAATATTACATAATAATTTTCACTTCTTTAAACAACTGAAAGCATTATTCCTATTTAATATCTCTTCAGTATGCTGCTGTTGGTAACCTAATAAATCTACAAAGTTTTACTACATTCATTATTAAGTAGGATAAATCACATTACTTCCTTTTGTATGATCAAAAAAAAAATTAATTGGCAGAACTATTTGTTCAAACAAAATACAGTACTGAGTTTGGAATAAAGCACTCCTTGTTTGCTTAGGTGATAACACCTCTCTTGACAGAATACTTTTAGTTTCAAGTCAGGTTTTAAACATCAACCTACGCAATAGACTTCCTCTTGTCCAAGCAACTTTGAAATATTTGGCTATTCACAGTACATACATACCATAAAATATATTTTGAACTGTCACTGCCATTTAAGTGTTAGCTGTCAGAAAAAGAATTAGGGCAATCATTTTCAGCACTCTAAATTAATAGTACTAGAATCTAACTGTTGATTTCTACCTGCTGTTTTGTAAAATTTTACTTTTCAGAGTATACAATATATACTAAAACATGAAAGCTTATTTCAGATGATACTTCAAACTAAACAAATCAGAAAAATAAAATTGCATAATAATTGGTGATAGAAATTCAATGGTGTTTAACAGTGGTCAGATTAATTTTTCAAGTCATCTTTACTAGACACTTTCTGCCAACTTCTGCAAAGTATCTGCGTTGTTCTTCTTGACAAAATAATTACTCTAGACAGCCACTCCAAAACATATGATTGTTCATACTACATGTCCAGGTTTGGACAAGAAACACAAGGATTTCTGCATCCACCATTAATTTGTCCAAACTGTCCTCTAAATATCACTGTCAAAGCAAGAGTAAAAAGCTCTTGTACTTCAGCAGAACTGTTTAAAACTTTGCATTTGAACAGAATTGGTTATTTACGCCTTGTTGAATGTGAATTTGCCTTAAATCAGGTTTTAAACAGAAACAGCAGAGAAGAAAGTTATTCCCCTGATATTTGATACACCAAATACAAAATTGCTCTAATCTAATTATGGCCCAAAGTCATAAATTCCACATACAAATGTGTTTCAGCTACGCTTTAAAAAATAATTTATATATTTCAAAAAGTTGGTGGAAATTAAGGATAGTTAGGACAGTTGAAGAAATACTCTTTTGCTGAAAGCAAATCACACAGCTCTACTTGACCCTAAGAGGAATATCCACATGCAAATATACCTTCCAACTATGTCTATAAATTCTTTTCTTTTCCCAGTTTCACATTTTATTTTTCCATTATTACCTTATATCCAGGTCCTAACTGATGTATTGCAAAGATCTGTGCTGGGTTGAGAGCTTCAGTGAATACATATACTGCTCCAAGCTGGCCACAGAACACTCTATTAGCATCAGCAGTCTCCGAAGAGCCAAGAAAACATTTATCGTAGCTCTGTATCAGAAAAAGGCAATGTTAATGAAGTTTAGTAATACAAACTGTACAGTGAAATAATATTCATACACAGCCAATGAAGGCAAAAAATAAAGGAAGACTGTAATTAAGAAAATAAATCAATCATTCATTGCTTCAGTTCCTGACTCCCTGTAGTGAAAAACTTCATTTTGAATATCACAGCATTAATTATTTTCCAGGTCAGCACTGCAATGCTGTTATGATTGGCTGCTAGCATTTGTTTTTTAATAGTTGTGCAACATACAACTGAGAAAATTAGAACAGTACATTCAAGTACCAAATAACCTTCCCTATTGCCTTCTAGGAAGTTTGAAAGCCTTAAAGTTGCTTCTAATTATAATCACAACTCCCACTGCTAATACACAAGGATATGCATTTAAATGCTCTCTTCTTTCACTGCTGTGCTAACAGAACTAAACACCTCTGGCATTAAAAACAAACAAATACGGCTATTTCTTGTTGTAAATTGGTGCACACTATTCTTCTATGACCATGGCCTCTGATGATTTGGTTTGAGCTTGAGCTCTTCGTCTGTCTTCTTCGACAGTTTCAAGAGTGGTTATTTTCCATTCTTTCCTGCAACTATCCCTCTGCACAAAGACATTCTCCAGCTCTCCATATGTTCATTTCCTATTACTTCAGATTTGAAGTGGGGGTTTGTGCCGTTTTTTTCATTTGCAATTTAAATTTATTTTGCAAGGTTAAGTTCTTCTGGTGCTTCCAAGAAAAAAAAAACACTTTCAGATGAAACAAAGTTTAGAATTTGTCTGTCTAGAAAAAAGATCTGGGGAACTGGAACACAGGATGGAGCACAAGAGGAAACAGGAAACACAAGGATTTCTGCTTCTTTGAATCACATGTGCTTTCACAGAAATAAGAATCAGGTCTCACTTTTTGAGCTGAATCAGCAGAATCTGCATTAGGAAGCCTGCTTTTTCATCTTGCTTGGCTGATGAGTTTTACCCTAAGAAATACTGTTGTCAGTCTGGAGAATGGAATAAAATATGGTGGGCTGCCTCAGCAACTGATCTAAGCGAATAAGCTATTAACAAGGAAAAGGAATTCTATCTAAAAAGTTAGAAGGAGATCGAAGATCTGGAACTCAGCTTTGCAATGAGATGAGGTAAGAAGTATCCACGATTTTATCTCTGATTTATCCTCTTGTTGACCAAACACCTCTTCTAATATTTTGCCCTTGGAATTTCAATTTTTTTTTTTTTTTGGTCAAAACTAAAAGACTTCTGAAAAAAAACCTACACCAAGATTGGTTCACGAAGTCTTATATCCCGGACACACAGTGCAGAAGGTGGACTATGAGACTACTCTGACTACTAGCAAATGTAATGATGAAACTTTGTAACAATATTCAGTTCATTGAAGTCTTGCTTAGCTTTGGAGGCTTTACTGACAGCTGCACCATTACTATCGAAGTGTTAAGTCCATTTATGATAGGTAATTGCCATTTTTGAGGAGTTCGTCTCAGCTACTGTTCGCCACCCTTCTTCTGACACACAGATTCCTGACTATTTTCATTAATTCTTCTAGTTATCATTAATTGTACAACAGACATTGTAGGTTTCAATGGATTCTGAGTTTTACATCTAGGTCAATTAACTTACAGTATTTCCAGTTCTGTCTTTTTTCATTCTTATCAAGTTGCACTTTCCCAGTCTCTAGTACTTCATTTCAGATTAGGTGCCCCCACTATTTTTTATTGGAGGGGAGGTCTAACTCCTAATGTTCTGCTAATTTTTATTAACTTCTGCTCCAGTTGCCAAACAATCCATAAACTAGTTCTATTTATTTGGTTATTTATTTATTTATAAATAAGCACCTAATACTTGTAGCTCATTTGTTCTCCCACCAGCTTCCTCACATTTCCAGTCTTAAACCTGTTGGACTCCCCCCGATCCAAGTTTGTTTGCCTATTTCTGTTCATCCCTGGTAGTATGTAACTAATGACTCCAAGATGAAGTGATTGACTGATCACTTTGTTGAGTCCCTTAGTCCAAATCCTTCTATTTTATTATCATAAAAAATTGAACTCTTGGGACTTCCAGACCTTTTTATTTAAAGACATAAGACTATTCTTAATATTCTTCACACTTATACGCCTTCTTTCAAATACAAGCCAAGGGTCACTGATGTCATCGACCTGTTGCTTTTCACCTCTTATGTCAACTTTAAAAATCCTTCTCAACTTTCCTTATCCTACAAAGGAAATGCAAAATTCTGCAAAAGATGTCACGACATCATCAAGTTTATCTTCACCCAGCTATCTGAAAAAAACCAACTTCCACCAAACCTCAGTATCCCTATATCCTACACCTTTAAGAGAAGTTTTATACTTTCTTCCCTGTGTCTTCCCATAAGGGGGAAAAATTCCTCATCTAACAGCTGGAACAGCCCAACTCTTCCAATTTAACTTCCACTTCAAAATGTATTGATCTCTCCATAAAGCATACAGAGTTGATCATGACTACTGGCCAGCTAACAACTGCACACAGTTGAATACGTTATACCATCACACATTTAACTTCATCTTTTCTGTTGTAATCTCTATAGCTATGTTTATTCCTTGGAATATAGACTCAAAGAGTTATTTACCACTAGCTACTGTAACTTGTGTAGCACCCTAATGCAATGAATCTCAGCATTCCTATGTTTTTTATATATATCATTAAATAGTAATAATAAAGTCAGAGCCAAAAATGGAAACTGTATATAAGCAGCATTCACAATGTAAGCAGTGATACAAAGAAATTAACAGTGTATTCCATTTTTTTAATCCACATTCATATCTTCCCTCTAACACTCAGGTTGAGCATTATGTAATCTTTTAAATACATGAGGTCCCCTCATAAAATGAAAAATACTGAAGAAAGTTTGAGTGATTTGAAGTTTTGCATATATTACACATTTTGCAAATCTCTAGATGAAAGCATGTCTATTAGGACAACATACACTTCTGAAGAATACAAATGTGTAAATGTTAATGGCTACTTCCCGTAATATCACATATCTCACTGCCCATATTACAGAAACAGTTAAGAACCAAGTGCCTTCATAGCTGTGTATAAATAAGAATGAATTAGAAGAAATACAACTGAAAAAAACATTAAAAATCAAGGAAAAAAAAAGCATCTTTTTAAACTTCACCCTTTTCGTCATCTACATCCTAACTTCACTGTCTTCCAGGGCATATAAGAAAACTGTAAACTGAGATATTCTTCAGTTCTTGTTTGGATAAAAGAAGTAAAAGTCAGAAATTGAAACAAAAGTCATAATAATGTAAGAGAGTTGTAATGCAATATCAATCTGGGAAAAAATACAACAAAATAAATTCATAGTCTCTACCAAGAAAAGAAACTATGCTTAAAAAAAATTAAATTCAACTCAGTCCCTTAATTGTAAACTCAATAATACAAATCTAATGAATGCTTAATTAATAAAAAAAATATTTAATCATAATGCATTTTGCTCAGTGGTAACTTATGTTTAGTGTTTTAAACACTACATCTCAATTATCTTATAATGTTCCTGCATAAGAAGAGACTGAAAAGAGTTAAGCGCACTTAGTCAATAATATGGACCTCCTGCCCCATTCTGAGTTTTCACAACTGTAAAACTAAATCTACTACTATAAACTACATAAATAGTTATGCACAACACATGATGTACAGAAAGAAGAATGACTGGCTGATTTGCACAGCTTTATCTTTTCTCAAAAAGCTATTCTGGTAAGGTATGTTCTTGTCATCTTGTGGGAGACTAAAGATACATCTACGTGGAAGGGTCTAAAGGTAGAAGTTAAGAAATAAGATGGATAATTGCTCAAGACTTTTCAAGGGAATACTTTTAAATAAGTTCAAATACAGTTAAAACAAAAGCTTCTCTTCCTAGCTGACCTATGATAGTACTAAGGATCCTACGCATATATTCCTCTGTTTTCTTTTTTATGCCTTTTACACCCTGTTGCATTCATATATCTTTCTACTACTTTCTATTTTTTTCCTGCTTCTGATATAACAGAATGTTGTTATTAAAAAATAGAAAGCTAATGATAAACTAGTCTTTCCTAATTTACTCTTTTCTCCAGCAAACAAAGTAAATCTCAGCAGAAACTCATAAAAAGTAAAAAGACTTATATCAGAACATCTATGGCTTAGTAAACCAATCTCACTCTATGAAAAAAAAATTGTTCTTCTGTGACATGAGAAAGTAGAAAGGAATACTGTGAAGAAAGAACAAATAGAAAGAGCAGCTCTTCCTGCTAAGATTTTTTTTAGTATGGATTACAAATCCCTACACCACATAGCTAGTAACTTAGCAGAGATCCTCTGAGACCTCAGCTGCCTTTTCAATCATCATATTCTCCTCTATCACAAAGATATTTATATTAGCAAGGAGAAATCATGCTTTGCAAAAAAACCTGAAAGGCTTGCCTTTTCTTGAAAGTAGAAATGCTACCAAGGAAACAAAGGATGATGATAAGAAGCTTTGGCAAGCAGAGCTCTCCTACTTTAATTAACATGTAATATTTAAACTCTCGCTTTCAAATCAAACTTTGCATCTAGAATTTAGCAAAAGACAGTTAATTTCTTTAAGTACAAAAGAGATTCCTTATCCTACACAGGCAGTCAGAAACAACTGAGTATTATATCATAAACAAAAAATAACAAGAATGTATCAAGCTGATGAACCAAGTATGTCTGAAAGTCTAGCATAGCTTTAGCTGAGGGCAAAGCACAAGCGAATTTTCTCTGCTTTCCCCATTCAGAACTCTGGGCCAGAAAGAGTACCTATTTTCTATATCATTAGGAGCAGACTCACAAACTTGCTAAAGCAGAAAATATGAGAAGAGAGCATAAAAATGTTTTTTAAACTTACATAGATTTCATTAAAAGAATTTAAATAAAAAAATATGAAAACAGATGCAGCTCTTCTAAGAAAATACTACTAATTTGAACTTGGGTTTGAGCTGACTAATGTCGTGCAACTGTACATATCTCAAAATGTTTTAACAGGGTTGGACAGCTTACTGGGAGGATATTTCTCTGTAATATTTTACTAACAAAGAAAAGTGCTCAGTGTTTCAGGGATGAAATTTTGTAGCAGTTAATTTGTACTTGCTAACAATAGTAATTAAAAATGAATACCTTAATACTTGGTACAGTAATTTTAATGACAGTCAACTGCCTGTTTACTAATGTCAAGTCAAAAAATGAAAGGCAAAATATATCCATTACTAGGAAAGACTTCAGATTTTGCTTTATACTATAAATCTCTTGACACATCTCTATGCTTCTGTCTTCTAGCTTTTACTTTCATTTATCTTGTTAGTTTAAAACTATAAACTCTGCATAGAAGAAATTATCTCTTACTATACTTATACAGTGCTTAGAACAATCTGACTGATCATAGTTCAGGCTACTCAGTTCTACTGAAATTAAAAGAAACTCTTTAAAATTAAACCATTAACAAGTATCTCCTCTTGAATCCAATACAGAACTTAATGTGGTATAAAAATGAATACTTTTGTATACATTGGCAGTATGCATACTCATTTGGCAGAATGAATCAGTTTTTTCTTAAGGATTTTTCCTAACTTAAATCTGCAAACTCTGTGACTCTACCCTATTTTTCTTATGGAAAAAGTTAAGTATTAATCTATTGATATCAGTGTCTCCTATGTAGTATCAGCTATAATAACTGTAACAATCAGTCCAAAGAAAGTCTCTGAAAATTTCACTAGCTATAAAATAAATTTTAAAAATTACATCTTATTCAATACCTAACTAAGGAAGATAGATTGAAGGAGAAAGCTAAAAAAATAGGAAATTTCCAAATATTTAGAGGAAATAAACTTAATACTTCTTTTTTTTCTTTTTCAATTTACTCTAAAATGAAAAACTGTAAGAAAGGAAAAAATAAATTCTTACATCATTTGTGTTAACATGCCAGGCCATGTCACCATAAGATACCAGCTGACCATTCACGTAACATCGTATTTCACTGTTTCTCCATCGGTTATAGATGTGTACAATGCTTATCATGTACCACTGGAAAGACACAGAAAATCAGTATATACTGGCAGATTTTATGCTATAAAACAAAGTTAATGAATAGCATTAAAAACAAGTGACCACTTTCATAAAGTTATATGAAGAGGTGAATCTCTGCAAACTCATAAAATTAAGAGTCAATTTAGTGGAACTTCAAGTCCGGTTAGTACAACCATGCCTAAATGTAATTATATACCTACCTGTATCCCTTTACAGATTTAGAGCCAGGAAAGCATACATAAAATAACAAAGTTGAATACACTTCCTACACTTCCATTCCTGAAAGTGTAATTTCATTTATAAACTATATGTTGTAACACAAAACACAACTGAGTTATAATGAAATTTAGTGCTATGTGCACTTACCTTATCAAATTCATATTATCACATTAACAAATTCACATATCTGTGCCTTTTCACCATAGCTTTCTGTCAGAAATTATTAATTAAAAGGAAAAATTTTACAACAGCAAATTTAACAGCCCAGTGTAAGATGTCATCCTGATTGCTTCATATGATTTTCTTCCTCTGTTCTTTACTATTCCTCTAATTTTTTGACAATTGTCATATCATTAAAAATGCATTCTATAATCAAACAGTGAAAGCATCACAGTAAAACACTTTTAAGTACAACTATGTTGATCTTTCACATAACCTGTTCAACATGAATCAACATGTTCGCGATGAGTAAGTTTGAAAAGGAAAAATTAAGTTTCATTTAAAACTAAACCTTTAAACTCACCTATGACTAAAAATGGCAATTTAATCTTTAAGATCTGCAAATCAACTCATACTTAACTGTAATGAGTTGGTTGTACAGGGACAAATCCAGGCAAACAAATCCCTAGAGAAAGAGATTTCACAGCCTCTCTGGACAGCCTGTACCAGTGTTCCAACACGCTCACAGTAAAGAAGTTTTTCCCCATATTCAGAAAGGCGGTAGAAAGCAGTAAGGATGGTCAAACACTACCACAGGTTTCTCAGAGAAACTGTGAAGTCACCTGGCTCAGAGTTATTAAAAACGTGACTGGACAACATACAGAGCAAGCTGATCTAGGTGTCCCTTCTTTGGACCACTGGTGAGACTACACTGTCTCAACATGTCCTTTCCAGACTGAATGATTCTGTGAAAAAGTTAGCTTATCTGCCTTAAAGATACCATTTCATATTTTAATATTTTGAAATAGTAATTTACTATTTGCTTGTCTTCCCTTTCTTGATATCTGTTCCAGTTATTATCTTCTGATTTTTTATTTTCAGTTAAGTCTCTTTTTTATTTTTTCAAAGTAGAGAATTTCTGCATCCCTCAGGGCATTATTTTAATAAGCCACTTGGTGACTCTTGTCTGGATCTGGCATAAGTAGATACAGAGCCTACTAATATCAAAATTACACAGAAGGAGGAGAAACAGTTAACAGCAGGAGGAAAAAAACCCTACTAATCATACAACAGTACGTACTAGTACCTCACTTCTTGCATATTCAAGTAAACAGATTTATTCAGTAATACTAGATTATGGATGTACTGCTAGAGCTTTGGTTTCTGAAGTCACATGTGGCAAGTCTAATTTTCATTTTTTCAAACAACAATGAGCAAGTATTTTTTGAAGGCCACTCCACCCCCACCCTCCCCACTTCTGCAAATCAAAATACAAACCCACAACTCAATAAGCATTGAGCACATTGTCCCCCTTTTGTAGGCAGATTGTATTTCAGAAAGGAACATCCAGCATAAATTCAACAAAATATTCATAACTCTAAGTCCAGGAGCTTAACCGGTGACTGTGCTAATCAGAAACTAAATGCTAACCGCGTGACTAGAGCTCGGCTTTCATCAACACTTATTTTCCAAAGCTTCCACACCACCTAACATAAATCCCTTAGAAGAAAAATTCCCTTGTGCAATTTTCTCCAAGGGTAAATTTACCAATAAGGTCTACTAAGGTTTGATGGTTCTAAATACTTTCACAGCAACTGCAAGTGGTCTTTGTAAAAGCACTACTCAAAGTTTACTAATAACTATTTGCTAAAATTACCACTACTGATAATTTTTCAGCAGCAACTGGCTCACAACCATAACCCCTAAGTTTTATCCATTTATCATCTATCTACGATTTTTCTTTTACAGTGCTTTAAAAGCATTTCTGACAACATATCAGTTGTACAACTGTCCCTGTTAAGCTTAAGAGATGACTCACTCATTTGGAAATAAATAGTTCATTACTTTTACTGAAACGCTGTTCACAGAGCTGATAGGATCTAAAATAAGCGATGGTATCTTGGGAGAGCTTTGGTGGTCATGTCAAACTTTAGGAAAATTACAAAATCTACTTTTCATCTCTTCTCTCCCCACCCCCACATTAACCACAATTCACGCACATGCATATTTTTTCAGTCTTGTTTTTCCGTGCAGTTATTTTTAATCTTTAGCATTTTTACTATGTCAGAGGACTACTTATGGCTCTTCCTCTGACCAACAATACAAGCTCTACAAAAGACATTGAGCTCTTCTTCACCTGAATACACATGCACACATACGTGCTTGCACACAGAGTCTATCCCAGCTGTTATTAAAACCAATGCAATAAAAAAATTTGTGGTTTTTTGCCTCCTACACTTGTATTAACAAAATTTACCTAATAAACTGTAATTTCTTTTTAGTTGAGGAAGTAGTCAAATAATGAAAAATGGTTTACTCTTTGTGTTCTGTTGTCACTAGTATCAATCCAGATAAAATGAGTAACATAGGTTTTTAAAGCTAGCTCCTAAAATAGTGTGTGACAAACTCAAATCCACACAGCATGTATCAACTGGCTCACAACCCTGTACACGTGCACATTAAGAATCCTTCAAATTATTCAACAGAAGTAGGGCATGACTTCCAGTGCAGTTTCTCATTGTTTTGTCCCCGATATGTTTATCAACATGTTTTCTAAACTTCCTTTCAATTTTTCTAGCTTCTAATCCATTTCGATGATTAAGAAATCAACCATGGTAATCTGTCATTCTAAGTATCAGCAAAGCCTTTTCCTAAAATTTATTACAACTTTCCATCACTCATTTGTTTGACAAAAGAGATTATATGCCACAATTAAGAATCTGGCGAATTTAATATTCAAATTTCTTTAGAACTTCAGGATATGTCCTAGCAACGAATTTCTCTCTCTTATATTGATTTCTATACTTCTTCTACTGACATTTCAATTTAAGACACTTCCTCTGACTCACCCCCATTGACTCATATTGTAGTAAACAATGACACAATTAATTAATTTAGCTTTTTTGTTATGACACTATATTTATTCTTCAAGGGCTCTTATCAAGCCTTAGTCATCTAAGTGCCCCAACGGAATGGAAGAAAAATTGAACTGTCATTTCATTTGACATATAATTTGCTATAACTCAGATTTTTCTAAGTATTCTTCGTTTTAATACAGCTTCCACTTTTTGAACAACTTATTTTTACTTACAATGGTCTCTACTTTGTTATTTATCTGTGCTCAGGTACAATGTGAGGAGCATTTAAGCTTTTTATTGTACTTTTTTGACTAGCATTAAATTTGCTCTTAGCCTTCTGTCTCTTTGAATTTAAGCAATTTCTCTAGCACTATCAAACATTTCCATCTTTTGACTGCTCCTATTCTTTCTTTTTTTCTTGTTTTTAAGTGAAAGCAGGTTGTTTTCAATTCCTTTAAAAATAAAACCAGAGAATCTTGAATATCCAAGAATATTATGCATTTATCAAGACAAAGTCGAGCATAAGTCAACCTCTGAGTCCTATAAAAGTTTCAAAAGGAAATAAAACTCTCTTCCCAATAAGATGCCACTCAGTTTACAGCAAACTAATGTAAGCTTCTTCATATTAGAATGATTTCTGATCTTCTCCAGTTCACCACAGATGCTCTAGCCATCCTTATCACATGACTAATAATTTAATCTAAATAGTACACTTTCTCTTCTTAGTTACTTATTTATCTATCTGATTAGGTTAAGTCTTTAGTACAGGGCATCACTCCTGTTGACAAGGCCCACCTCACTGCAGCTTGTAACTAAGTACAATTTGAAATGAGTGCCCACTGCTGGTCAAGTCAACAAAGCTTCTGATATTTCAATTATGGTAATAAACTCATTTAAACAGAAGTTCCAGGTTTGCTTCTACAAATCAAGCATATATGTATATATAATTTCCTGTCACTTATGCCTCATAAATGTAAATGTTTTTTTACTTATGTTGTATGGGCATTTTGTTGATTTCTCTCTTATTCTGTACTCGAGGACAGTTTTCAGGACATTACTACTACACAATGAACCAAATCAAGTTTTACTACCTCACACTGAATTTTTCAACTTTTAAAAAACACCAAACAAATACAGTTTTCTTTTGAGTTCATCCTACAGACTCCTTCCCTACATAATTTTCTCAAAAATGCACCAGACCATGCCACTGTGCTGTAACAAGAACTTCCTTAGGTAGTATTTAAAGAGACTTCAGATAACAGACTGTCAACTCTTTCATACTACTGAAATCTCTCAAGCTTGATCATCCACTGTCATAGACGTGCTCCACAGCACAGTAGAATCAGAGAGATGAGAAATCACACACTAAGTACCGAAATGTGAAATTTATTTCAGTCTATACTACAAGTAGTAAAGGTGTTCAGGCTTAGAAACACACAAAAAAACCCAAACAACCCCAAACCAAAAATCTGTTTTCTCTCATACAGGGTGCTTTCCCATTCACATTGACACAAGGCTGTGTGAGGCTGGAACTGAAGGCAGTAAAAATTACTAGGGGCTATTAATACACAAAAAATTCACTCTGGAGTCCCATAAAGCAGTACTGACATATTAAACACAATACTGCCAACGGAGTTTAGCTCTGTTGAGACATCAGACTATTAGATTATACCTACATTTTCTCTTTGGGGATATTATGACCAAATTTCTCCAAATATTTTTATAAATATTTGCTTTTATAATGCTGTTAAAATGCAGTAATACAAACTTATATTTACCGCTTAATACATCTCAAAGATTTAAATTAAGATTGCATGTTATTCTTTCAGTGGTGTCATATGATACAGTTATCAGTGGGAAGATCTTCACATGAACATAGTATCTTTCTGATCTGTGCATATAAACCTTTTGACCAGGTAGCTTGAATATATTATTTTACTGTGATTCAACAAAAATTTCAAAAAAATCTTATTCAGAATGATGTCTCTGGCAAAAACTGATGCTGAAATACCTACATCTGGAAGCAGATCGCTAGAAAATAGTATATCTAACAACAAAAATCACACATATCAATTCAGCATTTGGACAGTAATCTAGTTTTGTAAATGGGTACACTTTTTAAATATATATCCTCATATTCAATTCTTGCACAGTGGAACCAATGTAATACCTAACTAACATGAAGAAAATCAATCTACATGTTAAACAGGCTATGTTTCAACTTGTTAGAGCCAGAAATTGTATTTGACAAGTTTTCTTTCCTCCATTGTGCATTATGTACCTTCCTGTATACATGTACAAACAAGTTATTGAAGGAAAAGGTATACTATGTGAAACCACTTGGAAATATATTCTAGAAGATTTATTTCAAATAGTTCCTAAATCTTACATATCACCTGATGCATATGAGCATAACCTTTGAGAAATACAAAACTGGCATGAAAATTATATTTGGGCATATGTTAGCAGATCAGCAGACTGTGACTTGAAATTGATATTTGTATAATGAGATACACATGTACTAGTATTTCAGAATTAACTATTTTAAGTAGAACAGCAAGAGCTAAAATTTTCCAGGGATAGCATGAAGGAAAGTAGTAATTTATAATAAAAATTATGAAAAGAATATATTGCTAAAATATGAAAAGCTACTTATTAATCAACAACTAAAGAAATCATCAGCTAGGTCCCAAAAGCTACTTATCAAGAGCATAATCCAAAAGTCAAACACTTAACCTACGATTAATGGAATTGTTATCAGTAGCATCAGATGCATTACTTTAAAAGAAAACTGAACTGCCATTAAAACTCTTTTCTGGCTATATTATAAAAAATTTGCAAACCAGAACTGATTCATTTGAATACACTCAGTAGATACATGTTTATAAGGCTTTATGCATCTCTCATTAATATGCTAGGAGAAGACATTACTATGTTTTAAGAAAACACAAATTATCTCAAAGCTACACGATCGAATTAGAATTAGTGATTTTGAATCACAAATACATACCAGGAAAAAGAGTAGAACATAAAGCTGACGAGTGAAACAATGACATTCCCTCCCTAAGAAATTGGTTTCTCAAAACAGAACGAGTACTGAAATTCAATATACAAATTCTAAGACCATAAAAAAGAAATAAGCTTCACAGCAAAATATATACAAGGCTGTTATCAATGAGAAACACATAAGGCTCTCACTGTACAGAAAAATTAATACTTCAGTCAACTAACTGAAATATTGAAGCCAGCAAAGTCATTGTTCTCCTAGGACTACTAGGCATAAAGTAGAAATGAACACTAACATGATCTAGAGAAATAATCAAGATTTACTATGAAAAATGAGAAATCCCAAAACACCGCTGACGCAGAAGAAAGTTCAGAGTTTTCTATTTCCCAACACAGATAAGGAAATGCTAGCACTGCCAGCAAAATTGTTCCAGGCACTAGAACCAAATTTATCAAATACAGAACATTCAGAAATAGAATGACAACCTTTTAAAAAGAAAATATGACCATTTTACAAATACTGAAAATTCTACTCTGTCTGAAGCTAATTAAGTAGTACTTTTTAAAAACAAGCTGACTTTATATAAGTATTACATTATAAATTATTACATTTTTCTTAAACTGATTCTGGTCTTTAGCTGACATAAAACTTTGCATGACTGTCAGAGAAGCTACTTATAAATAACAAATCACAGATTCTTATCAACTTTATGGCAGTGAAGGGATTTTAAGCACTTCTTCCCAGAAGCACTTTGTCACACTTCTAATTTTATTCTTTTTTTTGTGGATACTCCTGCTTACCTTGCGTGGCTGAAAGTCATACTTCACACAGTGCTGGAAACCTTTGCCTTTCGACTTCAATGATGTAACTATTAAGCAGTTGCCAACAAAATGAGCAGAATACCCAACACCTTTGCTAGTGCGGAAACTGAAAAGAAAGAATTATTAATGAAATTGGAAAAAAGGGAAATTTTTTTATAGTGAAATAAGGTCCAAATACTACTTTAAAGTGCCATGCAAAAGAAAAGAAGTGAACATCTGGAATGGTGAGCTTAGTTTCCTTTACATCCTCTCTCCCCACAATTTCTTTGGGGAGAGCTACTAATCTTCATCACTGACTTGATTCCTAGTTACATTCTAAAAAATCAGTACTTTTTTTTCCTTTAGAAAAATTCAAGATGATAATATTGTATCTGTCACGTTTTCCCCTCAGTTTCCTAATCCATCATAATTTAAAATAACACATCTAATTTAAGTTGTCAAGAAAAATCCATCACAGAACAAATGTGCAATGTCTTGCAGTTTTATGGGGCTGGGAGAACAATGCGGCTGTTACGACATACCAGTTTGGGTTCAACGTAATTACTACACAGAAAAATTATTTCTTTGTAAAAATAAATTCTGGGCTTTTTAAATGACATTTTGCATAGGCAGTGGTGGAATTAATGAATGACATTACACAGAGAATTTTTAAAAAGATAAGTCTATTTCTACAGCTCTGTCACTTACTCCCTTCTGAAAACTATGTACAATAAAGAGAATTCTGCTATCACTGATACGGACCACACTTCATACTTTTTTTAATCTTTATATCAATTGCGTTATGAAAATAACCAGTGCCTGAAATACAATTTCTAAATGGTGAACTTAGAATCACAGAATCACCAGGTTGGAAAAGACCCACTGGATCATCAATGTCCAACCATTCCTATCAATCACTAAACTATAACCCTCAGTGCCTTGTCCACCTGCCCCTTAAACACCTCCAGGGAAGGTGACTCAACCATCCATAAATGCTGAAATAGAGCTTTTCAAGTACAAGATGATGTGACTGATTTTGAACATTCAGATACACTCCTGTAGCCCAAAAATTTATTTCTTTAATGTAGGCAACATAAAATAACTTCATATTTTCACAATGATGTTTTAAATTATTTCATTGTTGTAACATTTGTAATCAAACACTTTTACTAGGTTTTTCATAGTAACATGAAAAGGTAAAAGCCACGTGCAAATACTAAATTCAGCTTCCACCTTAACAGCTGCTGAAATACTATAATTCTGTCTGCTCTACTATATAAATGCATCTTGATTTTAATATGCAAAAAAATGCACATTTATAGACCTAATTCCTTCATCAGAAACTTCCAGTTTAATCTGTATGTGTGCATTAACGAAGGAGAGAATCAGATCTTCCTCCTTCCTCATTATCAAAAATATAGCTGATAAACCACAGCTTTTTGAAAAAAAAAAAAAAAAAAANAAAAAAAAAAAAAAAGATAAGTGGTGTGACTGACACTGAGGCAGCCAGAGCTTACATGTTCTCCTCCTATGAAGGAAATTTTAAAGCAGGTCAAAAAGACATTCAAATTCTAGAAAGACACTTTTGTTATAATAAATTAGAATACTTATATTAAATTCAAAAAACCCAAAAGTGATCAGGCTAAACAGAACAGGACTAATAACATCTATAGTTGACTCCTCCACTTCAATGGGTCTTTGCATAGAGGTCCTCACTTTCAGTATTAATTTCAGTCATCTCATGAGTTGCAGCGTACTGCGCTTCATGATCTCTGGTCATCAAAGTGGCTCTGTTAGCCTTGAGGCATGATTTGGTTTGCTCTTTCCCTTTAGTAACCTGTTAAGGTGCTTCAGAAGCTTTATTTTCTGAAATTCAGGCTGTGGTTTTCTCATTCTTCTATCTGTCTCTATATGTCATACACAATTCTCTCTCCCCTCAAGCTGCTGCATTGGAAAGGAGCATCATTTCCTGCATTATTTCCCTTTGTACAGGCTTCTACACAACCCTCTGTGAAATAAAAAGGCACTCTTTTAATAAACCTGAAAAATCCTCTCTAAATAAACCTAAGACATAATCTGAGAATGAAGAGAAAAATTGCAAACTGTCCATCAACACTGACCCAAATACTGAAGACAATATATAACACTGCGATCCTCTTATGTCTTTTGAAAACTATTTTTAACATGGATCATTTCAATGACTTCACTTCCACAATGACCCTATTGGCAGCTACACCTCACAACAAAAGCAACAGTGAACAGCTTCATGGGAGAACATTAGTTATATGCCTATATAAACTGCATTACCCATCTACACAAATAACCTGCACAAGCACAGTACTGAATTTTTGTATAACATAAAGGTTGAAAACCTTAAAATACAGCTTTTACAGTAGTAAGAACAACTAACATGGTGGACTGGTTGGAGACTTTTATTGGGGCCACTCAAAGAACTTTTTACCAGGTAGTTGCATCTCTCAGAACGCCAAATTCATTTCTCAGCAATCTAAGTCCTCTCTGCAAGCTAAAATAGTTTTTCCTAACAGAATTCTATTCTGAAGGATCTTGATAAAAAATACACAAATTCATTACATCCTGACACATGATGTAATATTGTTTACTTACAGGTGTCAAAGATTTCTTTTTTTACTACCAACAGCCAATCATTGTAAACACTACCACATTCATACCTAATAACAACATTACTAAAATTGTATAAAATGCATCCTACGACTTTGAACAGGAGCTAGTAAGCATTTTGTTACATACTGAGAACACTGTAAAAAAAATTAAGAAGTAGAAATGTCTACTCCTCCAAAAATTTTCCCTTTTCTAACCTCTCCCACTCCCCCAGTTACTGGGCTGATTTTCTCACCATTATGGCCAAAACAGACTGTTTCTGAAATTTTAAAAATTAAATTGTCCTTACATGTGCAATTTTGTTCTTTTCAGTGCATAAAAACAAGAAAGCAATGAATTATTAGAAAAACAGCTCAATTCTTAGCAGGACTGTTCTTCCTGGAATAGAATGATTTTCTAAACATAAAGCTTAGCCAAGATTTTACCTTTCTTTTTCCTGTAATGAAGTAGCATTCTAATACAAGAATAGTTGAAAAACTGAGAACTCATATATGTTCTCTGTTTACCTCAACATTATAATATATAGATTGTGTTACTCTTCACATTTTATTTCTTGCCAAAATAAAGTAAGCTAGAACTGGTCTCTAGGATACTGCACAGAAATTCTCTTACCAATTACCTACACATGCAGAACTTGCCACATCCAAAGATGAAATGCATAGAGACAACAAGAGCAGCACTGTCAACACCCATATGGTTTTATGAGCCTTTAACTATCTCCTCTAGCAGCTGGTATACAATTTTACTACAGATTGTTCATAAAACCCTTATAGTTATGTTTCATTTCAGCCGGTCTCTTAAAGCAGCTACTGGATGTTATTACACTTCAATAGCAGGTAAACATTCTTCCATGTACTGGTGAAACTGCTTATTGATTCTAGTTTCCTCAGCTTAGGATTTTATGAGCAATTTAACATATGATCATCATTCTGACATTGAGNGCTTCATGATCTCTGGTCATCAAAGTGGCTCTGTTAGCCTTGAGGCATGATTTGGTTTGCTCTTTCCCTTTAGTAACCTGTTAAGGTGCTTCAGAAGCTTTATTTTCTGAAATTCAGGCTGTGGTTTTCTCGTTCTTCTATCTGTCTCTATATGTCATACACAATTCTCTCTCCCCTCAAGCTGCTGCATTGGAAAGGAGCATCATTTCCTGCATTATTTCCCTTTGTACAGGCTTCTACACAACCCTCTGTGAAATAAAAAGGCACTCTTTTAATAAACCTGAAAAATCCTCTCTAAATAAACCTAAGACATAATCTGAGAATGAAGAGAAAAATTGCAAACTGTCCATCAACACTGACCCAAATACTGAAGACAATATATAACACTGCGATCCTCTTATGTCTTTTGAAAACTATTTTTAACATGGATCATTTCAATGACTTCACTTCCACAATGACCCTATTGGCAGCTACACCTCACAACAAAAGCAACAGTGAACAGCTTCATGGGAGAACATTAGTTATATGCCTATATAAACTGCATTACCCATCTACACAAATAAACTGCACAAGCACAGTAATGAATTTTTGTATAATAACATAAAGGTTGAAAACCTTAAAATACAGCTTTTACAGTAAGAACAACTAAAGTCATGGTGGGCTGGTTGGAGACTTTGATTGGGGCCACTCAAAGAACTTTTTACCAGGTAGTTGCATCTCTCAGAACGCCAAATTCATTTCTCAGCAATCTAAGTCCTCTCTGCAAGCTAAAATAGTTTTTCCTAACAGAATTCTATTCTGAAGGATCTTGATAAAAAATACACAAATTCATTACATCCTGACACATGATGTAATATTGTTTACTTACAGGTGTCAAAGATTTCTTTTTTTACTACCAACAGCCAATCATTGTAAACACTACCACATTCATACCTAATAACAACATTACTAAAATTGTATAAAATGCATCCTACGACTTTGAACAGGAGCTAGTAAGCATTTTGTTACATACTGAGAACACTGTAAAAAAAATTAAGAAGTAGAAATGTCTACTCCTCCAAAAATTTTCCCTTTTCTAACCTCTCCCACTCCCCCAGTTACTGGGCTGATTTTCTCACCATTATGGCCAAAACAGACTGTTTCTGAAGTTTTAAAAATTAAATTGTCCTTACATGTGCAATTTCCTTCATTTCAGTGCATAAAAAAAAGAAAGCAATGAATTATCAGAAAAAACAGCTCAATTCTTAGCAGGACTATTCTTCCTGGAATAGAATGAATGATTTTCTCAACATAAAGCTTAGCCAAGATTTTACCTTTCTTTTTCCTGTAATGAAGTAGCATTCTAATACAAGAATAGCTGAAAAACTGAGAACTCATATATGTTTTCTGTTTACCTCAACATTATAATATATAGGTTGTGTTACTCTTCACATTTTATTTCTTGCCAAAATAAAGTAGGCTAGAACTGGTCTCTAGGATACTGCACAGAAATTCTCTTACCAATTACCTACACATGCAGAACTTGCCACATCCAAAGATGAAATGCATAGAGACAACAAGAGCAGCACTGTCAACACCCATATGGTTTTATGAGCCTTTAACTATCTCCTCTAGCAGCTGGTATACAATTTTACTACAGATTGTTCATAAAACCCTTATAGTTATGTTTCATTTCAGCCGGTCTCTTAAAGCAGCTACTGGATGTTATTACACTTCAATAGCAGGTAAACATTCTTCCATGTACTGGTGAAACTGCTTATTGATTCTAGTTTCCTCAGCTTAGGATTTTATGAGCAATTTAACATATGATCATCATTCTGACATTGAGAAGATATTCTTGCCTTAAGGGAAAAGAATAAAGTTTATTTTCTACTAACATTTGAATTCCATTATGTGCTTTTGAAACTGTTCTGCATTATCTCTATTGTTATTAACTCTAGAGAAGGACTGAATATCTAGATGGCTTGTTTTGTGGGGTCTTCAGGTTTTTTTACTTTTTCCTACATCAGTAAAAATAAAAGATAAAATGTTCTTTAAGAGGTTTTAGCCATTCTTCCATTAAATGGTTGTGCAAGCACTTGGATATTTTAAGGACAAAAAGCAGTGATTATGACAATCCAGCTTCAGTTCACCCTCTAATTCCCTTATAAAGCACAATACACAGTTTGAAAGAAAGCATCTCAAAAAAACTCCACATCCAAAAAATCCCAGCAAAAAACAATTCATATCTGGATTAATTTTATCTAATTACAGATCTTACTTAGAAGTAATGTTACCTCGTCTCCTTTTTTAGCAGAAACAAGTATAGAGATTTAGAGGGTGAAGACATTCTGTTTTGGCATGCTTAAGATTAGCCATAAATTCCTGAATCTGATGTCTTTATGACAAGGTATCTACACCTCATTTTCAAGGAAACCATTCCAAAAAGCTATTAAAAAGGGATATTGATAAAGTTGATTATGATTATTATTACACTGTGTACTCTTAAAAGTGATCGTTGTATTATCTGTCTAAAAGTTTGAATTTTCCTATATTGCTGTCTACCCACCAGATCTCTGATTAAGCAATCCAACAACACTAGATTTTGCATAAATGATGAGAACAGAAGTCAAGGTTGGGGGTTTTTTTTGGAAGGTTTCATTATAAAAGTTTTCCAGGGCACAGTCCATGCCAGAATGTTCTCTAAATAGTATCATTTTTTTCCAAGGTCTCTTAAAAGAAGTAGCTATTCTTAACAGTAAATGGTATTCGGATAATGCTTTTGTTAAAATTTCAGGAGGTGACCACATAACATCTACTGTCTTCTCTGTTAATTCCTTGAAAAGATCACATTAACTCTTTCAGCTAGAGCAATGAAAAAGCAGCTTATGGTCAGTTGGTTAGCAGCACCAACCCTTAACACCTTTGTGTAATTACTGCTTTCTTGTACATAACCAATCATTATGTAAGCATGGCATTAACTTTATTAACTGCTTGCTATATGTCACAGGTTTGCTTTTACTAAAATTTGTGCTGTAGGATCTTGAATCTTACCATTTGAACCTGACTGCTCTGCAACAAAGCCTTCTCCATACTGTTATTTAGCAATCCATGCAAATGTCAAAGGCTAGTAAGTTCCTTCCGGGATTGGCAAACTCATTTTTAATTGGTAAGAAAGCTGCAATACTGTTCCAATACACAAGTATTAATAGGCTGTCACTTAGCAGCTGCCCAACATCATCCTCAAAGAAAATTAGTTATTTAAAAATACCCAACCAAACAAATTGGTTTACAGTTCTTGAAGCAGCACTTGGCATTTAGCTAATTACAGAATGGTAGCAGTTTTCTATCACATCTAGCAAATGTGAAAACAGTTCTTTGCTTCCCTTCTCCCTAATTTTAAAGAATTAGTTATCACATCAAGCTGATGTAAGGGCTCTCTCCAACAAGAGAAACCTCTTCTTTCTGCACTTACTTAAAGCCTAGATCATATCTGAGAAGGTGATAGGGAATAGTCAGCATGGATTTACAAGCTGGAAGTCATCCTTGATCCAGCTGGTAGCCTTCTACAATAAGATGACTGGCTTGGAAGACAAAGAGAAAAGCTGTGGATATTTATCCTGATTTACTACCAAGACTTTCCAACACATAAGTATCCTCAATGACAAACTAATGAAGAATGAGCTACATAAGTGGACAGTGAAGTGCTCTGAAAACTGGCTGAACTGTTGTGCTTAAACCATCGCCATCAGTGACATAAGACCACTGGGGGCCAGTTACTACTGGAGAACCCCAGGAATCAATACTGGGTTCAATCTTGTTCAGCTTCTTAGAAAGCTGAAAGCTGAGCCAGAATTAACCTTCAGCAAACTTATAGATGATACAAAACTGGAAGGAATGGCTGAGAAACCACTGAGTGTGCAGTCATGCAGAGGGACTATAGCAGTTTGGAGAAACAGTCTCATAAGAATCTCATGAAAGGCAACAAGGGGAAGTCCTACACCTGAGGAGGAACTGCCCCAAGAACCAGTATGTACTGGGCAACAAACACCTGAAAATACACTTTGTACAATAGAACCTGGTGGTCTCGGTGGACTGTAAGTTGGCCATGAGCCAGTAATTTGCCCTCATGGCAATGGCAGCCAATAATGGCTCAATGGTCTAGGAACAGCATTGCCAGACAACTGAGGAAGGTGATCCTTCCCTGGTTCTCAGCACTGCAGAGATCATGTCTGGAGTATTGTGTCCAGTTCTGGATTGCACAGTACAACAAAGACATGGACATACCAGACAGAATCCAGCAAAGGGCCACAAAGAACACTCAGTGATCAAAGCCCTTGATACAGGAAAAGAGGCTGAGATGTGGGAAGTTTCAGTCTGGAGAAGAGAAGACATGTATAAGTACCTGATGGGTAGGGAGTAAAGAAGACTGAGCCAGAGACTTCTCAGTGATATGCATGGAAAGAACAAGATGCAAAGGATGCAAATAAAGACTGATAATTTTTTCATTTTAAGTGTGGTCAAAGACTGGTGCAGGTTTCCTGGTGAGGTTGCAAGGTCTCCATTTGTAATGATATTTAAAAAGATGAGTGGAGAAGGTCCTGAGGAGTCTGTTCTAAGTGACGCTGCTTTCAGCACCTCTGCTTCAAACCACAGTCCTCTTTGATGTTGTGCATGCTAATAAGCTATTGCTTTTAAAATAAAGATACTTTAAAAGACTAATTACTTTTAGGAAGAAACTATGAAGAAAGAGTGCATTTATAGGACACATTTTTGGCCTAGGTTTCTTTGATAACTCAAGGGGCAGCTTTATGGGGTTTATTCATTGATATGTTTAAAAACAAACACTCTTATCAAGTTAAAATATGCTTATTGAACACAGGTGTCTGTGCATACAGGACAATTATTCTAAACTATATGACTTCATAGGGAAGTGAATATAGGCTATGTTTTTTCGAGAAAAGCTCTAAATCAATACACTTAAAAATGGAACCATAAGTAAATTCCCTCAAACACAGATAAATATGAGTAACCACAAATATTCAGAAAAGCTTAACAAATGGAGGATTTAAAATTAGTTCAGTGAGAAAATATGCTAAAATGTATGCTTAAAAATATTAGAATTCAGCATGAATAGTAATCATATGATAATAAACATCATAGTTAGATCATGGCAAAAATATGTATTAAAAGAATCAAACATTTGAGGTTGTTCTAATGTAATATCATTGCTGCTTCTGCATGATATTAGAGTCATAGGGAATCATATCCATCACTCAGGCTAAAGGTCTTTCTACATTATTAACTCTAAGAAAAGGCACCACACATTATGCGCTGTGCAACTTTGGAGTACGCTTTTCCTGTTCTGATGCAGTAATAAATTCTCAAACCAAAGGCACCACCTATAGTTGCCAACTCTGAAACAATTTCTGGATAAGAAACAAATGCATGCCAAATTCCTGTATGCATCCTCAATGCTATAATTGCATTTGTTATTTTTCTTTGACAGATTGAAAAAAAGTATAGATCATACTCATAAACACAGTTACAGCCAACAGCTTGAAACAAATCTCCATGGGAAAATAACTATAGCACTTAGCAAAAAAATAGACACATGGAAAAGCATTATCCCAGATGGTAATTTAGAGAAATGCATTAATTTTTTTCTTCAGAATAAGCCTAAATTATCTTTAATCAGATATTTGTTCTGTAAAAAACATGAATAGCTTTGATTTTCCAAGAAAATACACAGAAAGATTTTTATGTATTGATTTTTATTTATTGGAGTCTACAAGAAAGACAGGGAAGGCCTCTATTGGGGATGTAGGGATAGGATGAGGTTTAACAGTTTTAAGCTGAAAGATGGTAAATTAAGACTAGACACNTATCCCTGCCCATGGTAAGGAGTTAGAACTGGATGATTTTTAATATACCTTCCAACCTAAACCATTCTATGATTCTATGGTTCAATAATAATGTAAGTACCATCCTGACACCACACCTACTCGCCTCAGCTGATTACTAAAAAATTCTGCTCCTTAAACTACTTGGAATGACAACAAAGTGATTAACATTGCTTTCAGTTACTTCCCTCTCTGTACTACTTCTGAATTCCTGAGATGATAAAACTTGATAGATTTTGCTTATGTCCAACCTCATCTCTCTGCACAGCAGATATACAGTTGTTAGGAATTTGAGGAAAGGTAAGGATACTAAATAGCAAACACATAAAGAATGAAGAAGTGTTGAAGAAAACACCAGCATGTCCTGACGCTACAGAAGTTTCTTTATTTTCTTCATTCCTTTTTCTTTCAGCTATGGCAACTATATCTGAGCAGATACATGATTAATTTTTGAAGTGAAAAAAACTTTTTTTCACAATTGACCAATAGAATAAACATTTTTACTTTTATACCATAATTTCTAAATGGGAGGATTTGATTAAGGATATAACTATTTTGAATTTTATCATAGCAGCAAATCTAAGTAAAATAAAATTGTTTTTCCTGTAATTAATCTACTAGGAAATATAGCTTCCCTTTTCAGGAACAGCTGATCAGCCATTTTTTATATTCACAGACCTATATTCTATTACCTGTAACTAATGTACAAACATTGCACTCTGAGTACAATGGATTACTGACATCAGCTGAGAATCTTAAACATCAAACAGAAAATATAACAATATTCTCAGTTTACAGCTCAAAGAAAGAATATTTTGTAAAATTACAGAAGAAACCACCACATTGGATTTTATGGTTTATCTACAAGGCACAATGTCTTGCATCCATGGACTTATAAACTGCAAAACCAAAGAGAGAGATGACTCTTAAGAATTTTTATACAATAAGCAGCCATTAAAATCTATAGGTATTTAGGGAGTGGGGAGGAGGAAGCAGAAAACTAAACCAATGTAGAAATTAAAACCAATGAAAAAAATTAATAGCTGTTAGGAAGCCAAAACAAACCGTAACTGCAGCATCATAAGTAACTTACCAGTATAGATAGGGTTTATCCTTATCTACATTGATATTGTTTAGTGGATCCATACGAAACCAGGTGTTAAGAGTAAACCCATTTTGATAAGGCCACTTAGCAATAGGAGGCAATGCAATTGCCTGGCAGGAAATAAAAATAGAGAAGAAAACAGCAAGTGAAAAAAATGAATTTTTTGAGAAGTATTCTTAAAAGGAATGCCTTTCTAAAATCCACTCATTTTAGACTGCAGATCTGATCTAACTTTCAAATATTAAACAAGAACAGAAAAAACCTTCAAACAGTGCTTTTGAATAAATGCATTAGTTTTCCACCTATTTTAAACTACTTTAATTTTTAACTACATAAATTCTACCAGTAAAGGACATAAAACTAAATTTGTGAATGGGCAACATTCAGAGAAAAAAGAGAAAAATTTCTTCTGCAAAAATTAAACTATAGATTTAGCTTTCATTAAGTATTGATCTCACCAATAGGCTTAAAAATCAAAACTAAATTAACTTCAACAGATAGTACAATAGAGATTAACTGTTAAAACTACAGTATTAAGAAAAAGTTTTTCAGTGAGATTTAACAGCCCTATGAGCATATTTTTGTTACAAATTGCAAGAATCTGTAAATCTTAACCCCACTCTCAGTTAAATAAATGAACAGTAAAGCACTGTCTGTGCAGACACTTGATTTTTCAATATTTTATTTCTTCTCAGCTGAGACTGATGATGATGTTTCAGAAAACTCTTTTTCCCTGGTCAAGGCCCCAAATACCTGACCTAACTCTGAAGACAGGCACACTTTACAGAGGAAATCTGACAAGTTGAACTTCAGAGGCCACTTAAATAAGTTTTTCCTGTACTACTAAAACATAAATAATAAAGGCTATTTTATCAGTCCTTGCATTGATGGTATTGTGTTCTCATCAAATCTACCATTCATACTGACTGAGGACTGGTACAGGTTGCCCAGAGAGTTTGTGGATTCTCTGCCCTTAAATATGCTCAAAAGCCATCTGAACATAGTCCTGAGCAGCCTGCTCTAGGTTGATCTGCTTCAACTCACATGAATTTGCTAAGAAAACCTAGAGAGGTCCCTTCCAACCTCAACCTTCCAGTGATTCTGCGTGATACTTATGATTCACAGTTGGTTTTATATGCAGCACAACTACGGAAAGAGTTTTAAGGGCAGAGAAATAGGTAATTAATGATAGCTAACACGTACTAAATTTTATAATTATATATAGCAACATGCTCAGATTACGCTAGTATTTGACTGGACAAATAACACAAATTCTGCCACTAGTAGCCTGGTACCATCTGTTCAGTACAAAGCATTTCAAGGAACTCCTTTGGGATATCACTCCTGCCTCCTGAGAGGGAGTTCCCTGCCTGAGACAGGAAAATTGCTGCTTGATGACAACAGAATCTACACTTGGGAATTGTGCCGCCATCACAAAGTGTTCTCCTAATGAAGTGATTAATGGGCTACTTGTAAAGACTGGCAGAGATGTAACACAGTTCTGCGAAGAGCTATCCGGTTGGGATAGTGAAGTAGATCTCACCAGCAGATCAGCAAACTGATTCAGCAGACTCTTGGTTCTTTAATACTTCCACTAAAGTCTTAGTCATACAAGCGGCACCCAACTTTAAGGAGGGGCAAACTGATATTTATTCTGCCAGGAAAACATCATGATGTTTCTCTGTTTGACGTCATCACTGTACATCACTCCTGAAAACCTGAACTCAGTGCTAGTAGAGTAAGTCCTATCCATTTTCTTTCTTCTAATGAAGTGCTTCATTGAGTCATTTTATGAGTAATACCATTCCTCCACTCCAGAGGATGACTCCCCTTGAGAACATGCACTACTCAAGAAATACAAATTTGAAACTCATATTTCTTGATTTACATCTGCACAGTCAATGATGAGTGGTATGTGGGACAAGAAACTAACCAAGAAGAAACAAATGCCCATTGTACATTTCAGTCAACAAACTTTATGCCCCTGTAAAACTGTCAGTCTCGAGAACCTAATTTTAAATATAGTTTCCAATAATTGTGCATCTCTTTGGACAGGGGGGAATACTTGACAGTCTTCCTCTGTGAATTTTTTTTTGAAGCTCTAATAGAAAATTAAATTTAAGAGACACATTTAATCAGGGTTTGCCTCTGAAGCCCAGAAATGTCAAAGCCGTATGTGTCATTGTAGACATTCATATTTGGCAACAGCTGTCTTGCTGCTGCATACACTTTTTGTAGAGGTAACCATAGTTTAAATTTTGCGGTAGCAAATGAAACTCACTCTTTCAAACCTTTGTAATTAATTCCTTACACAATCCACCCCATGCATTTTTGCTGACACTTATGTTTGTACAGCTGAATATCAATCAAGATCAGGGAAGTGACGTAACCAAAAATAACTCGGGTGAAAACCAGTGATTTTCAGTCACCTTATTGGCCTGATGCAATCTATCACACCAACAGCTGTATTCATGAAGAAGAAGTGGTGGTTTATACCTGAAGTAAACTGTCAGTGCTATTGAGTAAATTCAAGTACAACAGCCCAAGCAAAGCTCCCACCACCGTTAATCTACTGGCATGAAATCCGGATTTCTCATTTTCAGCATTTGTACTTAGTGCCTTAATAGTCATATTAATAAGTCTGTATCCAATATTTGAATTTATTTGTAGGTTTTTCTGAATGTCCATGCAGTGAATGGAAGAGATAATATCCATTTAAGAAGGTCTAGATAGGAATACAATTTCATTGTAATTATCTCAAAAAGTAAAGCCAAAAGAAGCGAAAGCAAACAGTTGATGGAGTTAAGCCAAAAAGGAAAAGACATAATAAAACCGGTGACTAAGCTAACACTAAAAACTGCGATGACATGTACAAGTTCATACCTACATACTCCTCAAGCCTCTGCCTTATATCGTATCAGGTTTTTGCTTTTACAATCATTTCCCCAGACAAATATCTGCTACTTGATATTCCATCCTCACAAGTGCTACTTCTCAATGCTATAACTACTTTGCAAATCTATGGAAGGCAAAGTCTACACTACTGAAGCATGTATTTCCCCTCTGATTTCCTTTTCAAGAATTTCCAAAACCAAATGAAAGGAAATGAAAATGAGGAGCAATTTATTTATTCCTCAAGTTGAATTATTGAAAACTTACTGCAGCACTACAGCCTGGGAAGTTGAAAAAAGTATCAGGCCCATGTCTCTGTGGCATCTGATTAAGGACTGATAATAGTTTGACTGCGTGTCTTGGCTGTGAAAACAAGAAAATTGCACAGAAGTCAATACATACATTTTTGTACTCCATAGGCTATAACGGATACTGGACGGTTTTCAAACAACACAGCAAATTAACTCTAAAGTAGTTAGCAAAAACACTTCATAAAAATATGTTCAATCACATGAAAAAAATATAATCAAGTTTATATGTCCCAGGAGACAATTTATGTTAACTTCAGCCTCTAATGGAATGACACTTAATGCTTTATCTGATCACAGCTTACCCAGATTCCATTTTCGCCTCGAAGCATGCTGAACAAAAGCTTCAACTCTTTGACAGTGATGCTGTAGCTGGCAAGAACCCCCAACATATCAACTAGAAGATCTTCAAAGGAAAATAAAGTTATTCTGAACTCTGAATTTCAATGTTTTGACAAAAAAGCTGAAAAAGTTAATACCTTTAACAGTGTATTCACAAATTCTAAAAATCAAACACTTGCCTTAAATATTTTACAATTTCATATTCTTATTGTTTTAATTACTTTAAAAATAAATTTACATATGCAGTTTTAGATTTGGTGTCACACTTGAACAAAGTATTAAATTTATGAACAATTAATTCTTCCCATTTCACATTATCCATCATACACTACCAACTTCTTGTTTGTCCCTTTCTGTTACATACTTTTGGGATAAGAGTTTCTTCACTCCTCTAAGATTAGTATTTTTCAATTATTTCTGACCTAAAATATGCTTGACATTATATTTCAACTAAAGCACAGCACATTATACTGAGAATTTGTATAGTTGCCATATAGCTTTGCTACATTGATAATGCTCCATTTTTTACCAGTGTGAAGGTCAGGGAAAAAAAAAACCAACCAAATTAAAACAACAGCAACAAAATCATAGGGAGAAAGCAATAAAAAACCTACAAAAAGAAATTATCAAAATGGCTAATGAATTTATGTAATACAGCTTTCATTAAAACATCTCAAAATCCAAAAACTTTTACAGTATCAACATTACAGAGCCTGCCTTTCAGAAAATACAAGGCTTAAAATTATTGCTAGTGCTTGGATCTTTATTTTAAAACACAGAATTTCACTTCAACGATTTGTTAGCTTGTAAGATGCTGGACCTCTCCTTAAACTTTACAGTTTCTTCTGGATCAAAAAGCACCACTAAGAATTACTACTTCTTCTAGCAGGAGGAAAAAGCAATTTCTTTCTTTTCATGGATGTGGCATAAGAAATTTAATTCAAAGATCAAACAGTGAAGTACAGAGTTTCCAAACCAAAAAAGATACGACACAATAGAATCAGCATTAACAAACTTTTCAATCTGTTCAACAATCAGAAAAATCCCCGCATAAAACTCGTACAAGACATGAATAAGCTTTTATCTATTTGCAGCACTACATGATCTCCTTGTTAATTGGTGAAAGGATGACTCTTACAGGTGCTGATGAAGAGTAGTCTTAAAAAGCATCCATTCTTCTCATGAACATACGTGTTTTTGAGCAAAGCCATCAGTATCTATTTAACTTGTCCCACCATGAAACCAACCACTGGTCCTCAGTAAGGAAAAGGTACATGAGAAGAATGAAATATCATTTAGTTTACACAAGATACAGTAAGCTGCTTAGTGAAGGAAACTTCAAGTCAGGAAAAGCAAAATAAAACCACTGTAACTTGCAGACATTTTCACCATAAGGTCTGAATATATGCCTAATGTTCAAGTGTAGACATATTTTCCCCTCCTTGTTTTAAAGGCAGAGTATATTTAGTCCCCTTGTGCCACATTACATTCGTGACAGATTTTCTTAAGGTAAAGAAAAATGCAGTTGAGAAACTAACCCCCTTGCCTTTTACAATGGTGAATTCTGTGACTCAGCTCCTCCTCTAGTACCTACAAGCATTTGCCCTCTTCACTGTACAGTCTCCAGCCTGCAATGTGAAACTGGTAGTGATTACATGTATTCTACATGATTAGAAATTGAGAAAAGTAACACTGAAAACTCAGAAGGGGAAATTAGCACAAGTGAATATTAATCTTTGGCTTAGAATTTCCCAGTTATTTGCTGCCTCAGCTTGCTTTTTAGAACAAGCTATTTAAACTTCATCTTCCTTTATGGAGAAGTGTTGCGTAGAAGCAAAGTTGTTTGGTTAAAATCAGAACAGCAGTTAAAAAAAACCTGACATAAATGACAAATGTGTAAATTAATACATCCAAACATAGAAATGATGTGCAGGTTTTTAAAATTGCTTAACATGTACCACTTTGTTTCATTGTTATAGTCCTGTACTACCCTATAGCACAGAAAATTGCTTATTTTTACTGTAGATGTTGATAACCCACAGGCATCAGAAAAACATATTTATAAATAATTTATAAAATATGATGGAGAGAAATAAATATAAGATCCCAAACAACATAACCCTAGTAAAACAGAGACCTGAAATGTTGATGCACAGTAGGGAATAAGTAAAGATAAAGCAAAGAACATCTGTGGAAGTCGAAGCACTTAATGCTAATTAAAAATATTGCTGTGAACACCTCTAAAGAATGTTTGTTTCTTCTTTCAATACAGAAATCTCATATGTAAGAGTTAGTCCACATTTGGTTTATAAATCCTAATAATGCAATCATCTATAAATGGGCAAAGGTCACAAAACATACTACCACTGGATTTTTTAAATGTTCAGTTCATTATTTTATATTAAATAAGATCACATATATAACTGATATCTATGATATCATTTCACAAATAAGTTTTTTTTAAATAATATTAAGTCCAGAGGAAGTAAACAGGCACCATTTCTCCTTTTTAATGCATTTCCAAAATGCACTGGATGCAACAGATTCTCTGTTAACAGCACCTCCTGAGTATTTTCATACTATGCAGTTTATATATTATCTATAAATTAACCAGAACCTTAAAGAATATTTAATTCAGTCATTCAATACAAAAGTACAATGGTAGAAGAACCTGCCTGTTTTCAAGTAACAGTAAGCATAGATCAAAATGAATGGTACAGCATTAACTTTCAATCACATACTAAACAGCATTGGAAACAACTTCATTAAAACTACTCTCATGTCTCCTTGGCCACAAAAATGTGAATTTTAACTCTGTTGATGAAGTAAATGAATAGAAATAGAAAATAGAAATAGAGAATGTGATGATTTTGTGGTTAACCTAATGGAACAGGTTGAAAGAGAAACACTTGTTAATACCCCATTAATGACAGAGCAGCCAAAACCTAGCACTTTTGCTTAAAAACCAGGAACACTTGCAGTGCTTAAGAGTTCAGTTCCAGCAATTTTAGAACAATTATCTACAGCATGACAACAGAACTGTGGGAAATAAAATGGGGCTCACGGGAGACAGATCCACTCTTTACAAGTTCAGGTTACTTTTTCATCCACCAATCAGACTCCTCTGAACGTACTAGAGACGCAAAGAGTCTCTCAGAGCAGATAATCTGCTTTACTACTTTTACCTGGAAACAGAGAACTGTAAAAAGTGAATCCCTCAAGGAAAAATCTAAGCAGTTGTTAAAAAAAAAAAGAAAAGCCTATGCTAATATATTTCTGTAACCTTTTCTCTTAAGCACTGATAAAATGGCTGCCTATCCCCTATCTTAGTATATCAAATAATCACAGTACAAAGATGACTTCTGACAGGTGATGCTTCTAGAAAGCAAATTGTTATAGAAGTGGCAGCAATCCCAACTGGATTCCAATTGAGACTTTAAAGGTGATTAAACCCGAACCTGCAAAATCTCAAGAAGTGAGATAGTTAAAGTGCTGAGGAGCCTCATGAATCTGATAGTCTTCATCTAAACAGGCAGACAAGTTCTTCTCACTGAAAACGACTGGGGACATGTTTATTTGCTGTTGTCTTAGCTTCATAAAACCAGAGAAGATTGGCTTCAGGCTTAGACTGGTCCTGAAAGTGTGCTGTCAGAACATAAAACAACTATTATGCTTGTCTTGTCTATTTAAATCTCATCTAAGCCTAACCATAGCATTTCACAAAGGAAGGAGTGAGATGACCTAAAAACAAGAAAGAAACCTCCAAGCAAAAAAATAAAACCCAGAAAACCTGTACCCATTACAGATGATAAAAGCCAATTCCAAAACACTGGGTTGACAGAGTATTAGCAACTGTTTTGGTAAGAAAGTGGTACTAACTTCATAGGAATAAGCACTAACACAGCTTTGGTTTAAAATATCCTCCCTGCCACAACATATCTTACTTTATTCTCTGACTCTGGAAGATTCACAGAAATATCTGGGACAAAGAAGTTCTGGAGTCATCTACTGTCAATTACAATCTCAACGTCTGCATGGTAGATTAGGGAACACAGATACTGCATTAGTAGTCACCAATTTTGTCATCAAGGGCTTACCATATTTATTACTTCTGACTTATTATGAACATTGTTGACATTTATAAGAGGTGAAGTGCTTGCAGAAACCAAGAGATAAAAGTAAAATGACAAATTTTGTTGCTTCTGTGTCTTTGCCAGAAAAATTCTCAAAACCCCCACATACTAATCTATTTACAGTTAGCAGAGAAAGACCCTACAAGGCATGATTGTTAAATTCCTACTCATATATAAGACTATTCAGATAATTTGACATACATAGCAGAGATAAGAGTGCCATCAGAATTCCAATTTTCGGTTTACATTTTAAATTATATATGCTCTCTTTGTCCATGTAAGTATACAGAAGAGCAAGTTTAATGATGTTTTTTTTTCCATGGGAGGACTCTCTGAAGCATGCGTGACCATTTTCAGAAAAAAAATTAACAGGGTAGAGGTTCTACTATATTTTTTTAAATTTATTAATGTACTACCCCGGCTTATATTAGTAGTAAACTCAGAGTGATCTTTCAGTTCCCACATGCTCCTAGAAGCCAGATTATACTCTTGATTTCCAATTTATACAATTAGCTAAGCATTTTTACAATTTCTCTCTAAGAGGGACATCATTAGAGTTATATATACCACATACAGAAGTACTATTCAGGGAAGGTCAAATTGAACAAATTTTATTGGGATGTTTACTGATACTAATATTTTATTTCCATGAGTGAAATCCTGAGAAGCATCTAGATAGAAATGCTTGTTTTCATCAGGTAATGTCTTCTATTTAATATGGAATAAAATAATATCTTTCCCCTCATACTGCTCTGACATACTTACAAGCCCTGCAAAACAGAACACACACTATTTAGCATAACCCGTCCAATTTTAGCATTTACACATACATTTCTAATCAACAATGTGTTCACTAAAACTTGAAATACTGAATCTAGCTTTCTCAAATCCTTAATTTTACACTTTCATATCAAAAAATAGCCAAGGACAATAACATTCCTGAATAATCCAGTTTTCACGCTGCTGTTCTCCCCTGAAATCTGAAATCCTTGCAAGTTTACTATTCAACAAAGCCTACATTTATGGCAGGAATCAGATCATCAACTAAAAAGCTTAAAATAACAGAAGACAAAACTCTTCCATCTATCAATAATGCCTCACAATTCAGGTATCTTACTATCAGTCCCAAACTATATAAAACAGGAACTACCTTCACTCTGAGTTGAAAGGAAATGACTTAAGTTTCTCCCCAAGAAAAATAAGGAGCAGACAAATACTAATCACACACAGCTTTCAGCTGCCATATTTAAATGTGACAATGAAATCTGCTCCTCAAACCAGGTAATTTTAATGCTGTAAAAATACCATAGGATGTTAAAAACCACACGTACAAAAGCTAAACAGATATTATAAGTAGCACAGCTAAACATTACAAACTTATTATTTAATATAATACAAATGTCTAGCATTTCTGATCTGCTGACAGATGTAGGCTATGTTTAAAATGGATGGAAATAACAATTCCAACAGCTGAATAATGAAAAATTATCAATAGACTTAAAACCTAAAACATTACCTTGACAGTAAAGAACTCTAACATGTACTGTTCTTAATTATGTTCAAAATAGGGGGGGGTTGTCACTAAGAAAAAATTATCTTCTCAGATGAATTAACAGGCACTTATTTTAAACAATTTATCTATATATTTTTTTAACCTAAGATATATTTTTGTCATTTTTCTGAAACTGATAAAAAAGTACTTCTGACTCTGTAGCAGTACAAACCAAAATACCACTCCAAGGAAAACCCCAGAAATTCCGAACTACTACATAATAACAAAATAGTTGATAGTTCAAGAATGCAGTAATTATTCTATCAGTTGGCAATTTATACCTGCAATCATGTCGTCCACAGTACTCATCTTCAGCAGTACCTGCTCAATTAAGCCAACCTCTGTGCTAGTCTGTAAATTACGGACACTTTTACGTAGAATTGCTGTGAACATACTCCAGATTTCTGCTTGGCACGTTACATCACAGTGCTCCAAAAGCTCTGACATGCATGTAATGCTCTCTGCATCCTGGATTATAAAGTTCATCTCCAGATCAAATTCGCCACCAACAAGCTGCAAAAGAAAACAAGAATAGCATTACAATGTAAAATACATAGCTTAAAATCTTTAATACTTTCATTGTGACCAACGCTGCGGGGTTTTTTGCATGACAAGAGAGGCATTGTTTATAAGAGAAACTCACAGCTATGATCTGTAAGGCAACAAAGTAATGATCATGCTATGCAAAACATAGCTTGTACAAAATACACACACTGATATAAAAAAAATTACCTTTAATTTGTCATACTGCAGAATAAAATATTTTCATAAAATAAAACCAAAACATATTTGAAACATTCTTTCCTATAAAGTAATTGAAAGGGTAGCCTGGCCCAGAGAAATGTACTGTAGAGGTCACAGAACCTGAAAAGTTCATAAGTAACTGAAGCTCTCCTACAGTTCTCTGAACCGAAATTTGCCTATTCAGAAATAAAAAAAGATACTGAAAATAACTTAGCTATTTTCTCCAGACATAAGCCAACATTTGTCCTTAGATATGTGTTTGAAAGACCTTACAGCCCTTCCCATTGTACCACGTGAAGAGTCATGCAGTCATGCTCAAAAAAAAAAGTTAGCAATCTGCTCTGGACCACAGCAGACATGGAAAACTTGCTTAATTTTATCACAGATCAGTTCATCACGTGGCCAAGGAAATCTACTGCTGGTACAAGGAAGAGACAGCACCAGCAGAGGTGCAAGCACTCAGATGAAAAGTGATTTAACAGTAACCTGACTCTCATCTACCCAGACACCTGCAAAATGCTATCCAATGTCCTCCAATTAAATAGCACAACTACTTAAAAAAAAAAAAATTAGCAACAATTTGCAAAAGATATACTCAAGACCAAGTATATCTTAAAGAATGGGATTCACCAGTTTCAATCAGTTACTTGTGCAACGTCAGAAAGAACTCAAACTACCACACTCCTACTGAACTGGATATGAACTGTAGCTTAAATACATAATCTCCTTTTAATGGCTGAAACAATTTTCAGTTTTGAAGGAAGCAAAGCCTTAGTCTTACGCAGCCTATTTTATTCTAGTAACCTTGAAGAAGGTTGAAATCAATGTCAAAAAACTGCAAATACATTACCCTATTTGGAAAGGGAAAATAACAGAATAAATTAATATGAAAACTATTTTAAGGCATCCTTTTCTATTTGTTTCAGGATGTTACATAATTAAAATTGCAATAAAGATACTCAAAGGATTCATCTCTTATAGGTGCATAATTTCAGTGGTTACTTTTAATAGAAGGCTATTTCACAGTCTATTTAAAATTAATTGGTATTGTCTTCAAAATAAACTCCAAAGAAGGAAACTGAAATACTATGCAAACTTTTTTTTGATGACAGAATCTATCCATATACTCATAGTTTTCAGATAGACATAATAGCAAGGACTAGTTTTGTCTTCTACTCAACTATCATCCCTTTGTGAACTATTTTTTTCCTATCAATTAATTGGTAATTACCAATTCATAGTTTTCTAACATAAGAGTTTCTATTATACCAAATATATAAACTGACTACCTCCTAAGCTCTCCTGAGGCACTAAATTACATTAAAACAAAACTATTATCTTAATCACAATTAGTATTTTAGTTTACAACTTGTCACTGCATATCATATATTTGCATATTTGGTAAACACCTAATGTGTACTTATGGCAGGCAATAAAGCTGACAATATTAGAAGCACATTTCTATTGTCATTCTTAAGATTCCCGTAATAATTTTACAGAGAAAATCACCACGCATTTCAAGAAACCAAGGTGGAGTTTCTGTTTCTGAAAACAGCAGTAACTGATGCACACCTCACCAGCAATCTGAGTGGTTGTTTTTTAGATTTCTCTCCACTTGGATGAGCCTCTCTGACATTATGTTAAAAACACACAGAGGTAAAACAGGCACCAGTAGAAGACATTAATTAAAACTCTCTTAGACACTTATCCTATGATGAAATTAAGCAGCTTCTGGAAGTGTCTACTTCTTTCCGTTTCTTTTCATGCAAGAAATCTAGGGTGAGAGAGCGTATTTGTAGAGACTCCATCCTTGAATACATTCAAAAGTTGTCTGGACATNAATCAGGTTGGTTTGGCAGGACCTGCCTTTTGTAAACCCATGTTGGCTGGGCCTGATCACCCGGTTCTCTTGCAAGTGCCTCATGATAGCACTCAAGATCACCTGCTCCATGACTTTCCCTGGCACTGAGGTCAGACTGACAGGCCTGTAGTTCCCTGGATCCTCCCTCCATCCAGATCCTCCCTCCAGTCCATCAGAGTAACTGCTTTTTCACCAAAGAAAATATTAAAATACATCTGGTTTCCCTTTAACTGCAGTGTAAGCATATTTCAGCCGCTAACAACAATCATAATTATCATTACCAACAACTTCCTCAATAAATGAAACAAATTAATGAACTAATGAACAGTGACAGCAAAAGTTTAAGAAGGTGGGGAAAGGGTTACTTTTTTAAAGTAGTCATCCTGGAACTTGACATAAATTAAAAATATTAAGAGTCGTGGTAAAAAGAAGTCTAAGGAAAAAAAGGAAAATCTAAACAAAAATGAATTGAGTATAAAGAAGTAAATGACCATAGTAAAATTTTGTTCAAGAAGTAATACAAAGCAACCACCTCTGCTTTAAAATGTGAAAAATAAAATATAATTCATCCAAGAAAAGAAGTAGAATATTCACTATAAAATAAGCAGTCTCTAACATTAATTATACACCTGTATTTCCCAAGCAAAAGATGATAGGTAAAGAGGAATAACAAGCCAGCTTTCACAACAGAGAAGTTATCGGTGGAGAACAACAGCAGTAATGAGTTGGTAACAAGTGGAGATGCTAATGAAAGGACAAAGATTGCTAAATAGCCAAAAAGCATGAAATGCAGTTAAAAAATCACCAGCTACTGAGAGCTGCAAAGATTTTTCTGATATCAAGAATCATTTAAGAAAAACTTGAAGTTCCTAAATGCAAAGTAGTACTGTGTTATTATAGCTTTACACATAAATACAGAATAATAGGCTCTCAAATCTGCTATTATCAGCCAGAAAAGAGAAAAAGGGTACTACTTTAAAGAATTGTGCCACATGAAAAAAACTGTTAGTAGGCAACTGTAAAAATTCATAACAAATTTGCAACTATATATCTTGGGTAGGATTCTGGATGCAATACTATACACAAAAAAGTTACATCATACTGCCATAAAGTAACATGTTTTTAGTATAACATGTGAAAGAGTTCTCTAGTAAGACAAATTTCAGCTAGAGTATAATATGAACACTAAGATAGAAATCCTCAATGGAGCCGGTATCCCACACCATAAATCACTGCTCTTTTCATATCATAGATTTCAAATACAACCTATTTTCTTAAGTCAAACACTCAGTCTTAATTTGCATTCTTCAAGTGAACATTTAATATTCAGTAAAGACCATGCTTTCACTGTGATAAAGTATCTTGAATTACTGCTTTTACTTTGTCAGGCTTATGTATCACTTTTTAACTATTCTGTATCTTTCACAGCACAGGCTGTAAGAAATGAAATACCAAACTAATGTTCAGATCACAGTTCCAAGTTAGACGAATATGGCCAACAAACAGAATTCCTCCTGAAGACGTAATGAACAGGCAGTTATAAGAAAATAAGGCTATCTTCCCTATCCTGAGGTATTTTACAATGGCAGCTTGATACTCCTTGCAAATTGCTCCAAGAACTATCTTATCTGACACCACAGAATCACAAGGTTGTAAAAGACCCACCGGATCATCGAGTCCAACCATTCCTATCAACCACTGAGCCATGCCCCTCAGCACCTCATCCACCCATCCTTTAAACACTTCCAGGAAAGGTGACTCAAATACTCTCAAAAGCAGCTGCACTACACAGAATTTCCATTTTTCTGAATACATCAGACATTCCTCAGCATAAGTTTCTGCCATTCATTATACTATGCAACAGAAGTTTCTTTGTAAGCTGCTTCATCTATGCAGGATTTAGGCTGGTCCTCTACACCCTTCTGATCTAGAACAGAGATGAAATAGTACCCCCCAAACATAGCAGATGTCTACATACAGTATATTCAGATCAGTTCTTGAAATGGAGTAAAGTATGTGCTGCTAAACATTTCAAATTAAATTATTTACTTAAGAAAAGCAGATTTTTTTAAAAAATCACATTTTTCAAATCAAAGTTCTGCAGAACAGATTGAAATGACGATAGAATAGAACAGAATAGTTACTGTTGAAAGGAACCTACAACAGTCATCTAGTTAAACTGCCTGACCACTTCATGGCTGACCAAGAGTTAAAGCACATTGTTAAGGGTATTGTCCAAATATCTCTTAAACACTGACAGATATGGAGCATTTATATCCTCCCTAGGAAGCCTGTTCCAGGATTTGATCACCCTCTCAGTAAATAAATGCTTCTTAATGTCCAGTCTGAACCTCCCCTGACACAGCTTTGAACCATTCCCAAGTGCCCTGTCACTAGATAACAGGGAGAAGAGCTCAGCACCTTTCTTTCCTCTTCCCCTCCTCAGGAAGCTGCTCAGTCTTCTTTTCTCCAATAATAGATAGCTTCTCAGTTTGAAAATCTATTAAATGACCACAGAAGAAAAGGAAAGACGGCAGTTCATCTTCGAAGAAACAAATGGAACATCAGGATGGCAACGCTACTGACAAAGAAAGCAGAGGTCTGAACTTATTTAGGATGATTTTACAAAAAACTCTAAAGACATGAAGATTTTCTCAACACACTTTCATCTGTGATTAAAAAAATACCCAACAACTGCCAAATATAAGGATCTCAAGAAGTGTGAGGTGCAACANCGCTCCTCATAAGACTTGTTCTCCAGCCCTTTCACCAGCTTTGTTGCTCTTCTCTGGACACTCTCCAGAGCCTCAACATCCTTCTTGTGGTGAGGGACCCAGAACTGAACACAGGATTCAAGGAGCGGTCTCACCAGTGCTGAGCACAAAGGGAGAATAACCTCCCTGGACCTGCTGGTCATGCCGTTTCTGATACAAGCCAGGATGCCATTGTTTCAGAGACTTCTGGTATTTTTGGGTTAAATGACAAATGTGAGTGCATTCTGCTAAAGAAAGAATGCAATAGAAATAAACAGTGACAACGGTAAAATATGAAAATCTAAACTACAGGTATATCAAACAAAACGTTTATCTCTGCAATTACTTTCATGTTCAATAGTTCAAAATTTCTCAGTGTAGTGTATTTTTCCACGTTATGCTCTCATGCTTTGGAAGAAGTGTCATAGTACCTAAACTGGACATTTCTGTTCCCTTTTAACATTTTACATGCATTTGTCTCCTCCTCAGCTACTTTGCACTCTTAAGAACTACTAACCTATACAACTGTAACTCACTTTTAATTGTTAAGAATATATTTTTCAGCAGAATTTCTTCAAATGCATACAAGGAGGAAAAAAGTATTATCTACAACTATATACTAGTTCTTGTCTTGCACTTAATCTGTAAATGCTTTAGGGCAAAAATACTTTTGTAGTTCACATTTACCCAGCATAAAGTGAAATTTCATTGTACTTATCAACAACAAAACTGAAACTCTTTATTACGACTATTTTCCCCTATCTACATTAACAGGCTTATATTTTATGTATGTGCCTTAATCAAACAATGTATAATTGAATTAATAAAACAATGTCTTCAAACATCTAAAACTCTAAATTTGTTGTTTGTTGTTGTTAAAGAAGCTTAATTCTTCTTTCCAGTTTTCTTCTATTCCTATCTGCGTTTATTTCAACAAAAATCAAGAATATAAATTCTAGAATGCTAGACAGGCAGTGCCATTGAAAAACCAAATTACTGAAATTTCTACAACTCTAATGACATCCAGGTTAGATTTGCACCAAGGCACTCCTTTCTTCCCCCTCCTAATTAACTCCTGTCACACTTGCTCCACCTCTTCTTAAGCTAACAACAAATGAAGTCATATCCTAACCAACATGACAACCGTTCTGCTCTGTTTTGGAGTAGAATTAATAATCTTGCTTCATGAGTAGCAGGAGGTAAGCAGTTTGGAAACAAAATTTATAATTCTCTTCTCTCTCTGATGTTCATACATCTTTTTAGGCATTGTGAAACACGTGACTTCGTATTCGGNGGAAGAAGTTTTTTACGGAAAGGGTCATTAGGCACTGGAATATGCTGCCCAGGGAGGTGGTTGATTCGCCTTCCCTGGAGGTGTTTAAGTTACGGGTGGACGGGGTCCTGAGGGACATGGTTTAGTGTTTGATAGGAATGGTTGGACTCGATGATCCAGTGGGTCTCTTCCAACCCGGTCATTCTGTGATTCTGTGATTCTGTGACTCTGTATTCGGCACATATTTCCGCAGGGAAGGAGCTTGAAATAACTAGCTGGGATAGGAGTGACAATCTGTTAAAATTTTAAATCCATTAGCTGTTTTAAAAAGTAATTACTAAACTTTTTACCCTTGATAACAAAGGCCATCATGTAACATTCAAGAATAATTCTTGTTCAAATTGGGACATCTTTTCTACAACACTGAATTTATTTCCTAATCAACAGTGAGAGCCCAAAATACGTAGAATCAGACTGCTCCTGCTTCTTTTATAAAAATAGGGCTCCAATTCAAGCTCTAAAACACAGCAGTCTGACAAAAGTGGTGATAGATCCAGACAGAAAAACACAAGTTACTAATTCTGGTCATTAGCTAAACCATTAAATTTCTAAATAATTAATTCAAGCTTTTAGGAAGATTCTTTTTCAGTTCCGTGAATGAAAATGTCTTTAGGTAAAGAGAGTTCAGAACACTAAATGAAATCAATTTAACTTTATAGAGACAACATGTGTGCTGACCACATGTAATTGTTAAACGTATTAATATGACTACAGAGAAAAATAAAAGTAACAAAAACTTAAAGTAGATGGTACAAGTTCTGTGGTTTGTTCGGTTTGGTTTGTTTTTGGTTTTAAACTCTGAATGACAGGTTGGTGGGGTAATTTTCAAAATTCTCCTTGCTATCAAGAGAAAGTAAAAGGTGCTTCTGGGAAGCCATGCGTTTTACTGGTTTTAGATTCAACATTAGGATGAAACAAATCTTTCCCTGGGGATGCAGTACTTTTCACTAAGTATAAAAGGACAACTACTTTGGAGAGGCACATCTAGTTATGTCAGACTAATCTTACCCAGTGTGCTCACCATATGGTTTATAACCAAATGACAGCACTAAAAAGACTGATTCTCATGTGAATCACTGCAACTGCACATAATTCTCCACATTATCATACCCATTTTAAAGGAGACTTCATTCATTTTAGTTTCAAAATCATTTTCATCCTGAATAACATACAGTATGCACACAGCAGTGTGCCACTAAGGAAATGCTACCTAACAAGTTTACTGACAGTTTTAAAGTATTTTGAGCAAAGAAAATAATTTAAATACCCTTTATACCTGCTGAGAAAATCTGAATGAAGCAACACATTCAGCTTCACTTCTGGTACTTTCAAGCATGAGCATCTTATTATGCAAGCTTAAAGATAATTCAGTGAAAGATTTGCATTTAATTATTTGCATATTCTCTTGTCTGAGGAGGACACTCCTGTAGGTTTATGTAGTGCCTCTGGTTGAGATGGAGTTAATTTTCTTCATGGCAGCCCATATGCTGCTGTCTTTTACTTACAACAGTGCTGGTAACTAAATAATATTTTAGCTATTGCTGAGCAGTGTTTATCCAGTGTCAGGGCAGTCTGTCTTTCACCCTGCCCTCCCAGCAAGCAGGTGTTGGGTGGGCAACAGGCTGAAGGGGACACAGGCAGGACAGCTGACTCTGCTTGACCAAACCCACATCATAGAATCATAGAATAATCAGGTTGGAAGAGACCCACCAGTTCATCAAGTCCAACCATTCCTATCAAACACTAAACCATGCCCCTCAGCACCTCGTCCACCTCTGCCTTAAACACCTCCAGGGAAGGTGAATCAACCACCTCCCTGGGCAGCCTATTCCAATGCCCAATGACCCTTTCTGTGAAAATTTTTTTCCTAATGTCCAGCCTAAATCTTCCCTGGAGGAGCTTGAGACCATTTCCTCTTGTCCTGTCCCGTCACTTGGGAGAAGAGGCCAGCACCCTCCTCTCTACAACCTCCCCTCAGGTAGTTATAGGGAGCAATGAGGTCTCCTCTAGGGGTTGTACAAAACCAGTTGGGCATCAGTCTGTGGAAGGTGGCAAGTGATTGCTTTTGTTCACCAGACAGACTTACAAAACCACCTTTACTTCAACCTATTTGTTTTTTCTTGGGTTTGCTTTTCTGATTCTCTCCCCCATTGTGCTGCAGGAGCAGTTAGTGGGTGCTTATTTGCTGGTTGGGATCAACTTATCATAGTTTAAAACTTTTGGCTTCTGTCCTCAAATTTACTTCAGATTTTCCCAGAGAGCAGCACTGCTCAGTTCAGCGAACTCCTTTATAAGCAGCCTTAACAAAGCAGTGAAGGGAAAAAAAATGACACAGTCGCTATCAAACCACAATATAACAGCAAACATTGTTAGGAGTATGAGCCCAACTAACCTTGAGCATGGTCTGCTGAGTTATTCCCAAAACATCACATTTCAGTGTCTGTCTCTGAACATCAAACCCCCAGATTTTCTGAAAAAACTATAAAGCATGTTTATTCTCCATTTCAAATAAACCTGCATGTTACACTACTATTATACAGGGAAAACATTTTATCACGTCCTTTCCCAATCTACAGTCATTTTCTGTAAGTCAATAATTTTGATAATACCTACAGGCGTTCCTCTTTTTTTTTCTTTTTTTTTTTTTTTTAGATTTTATTTCATTTTTTTTAATTATTAATGAAAACAATAAAAATTTATTTGAA
>WAAB01004387.1:0-15167 GCA_013389865.1 Piaya cayana | reverse complement strand
TTTTTTTTTTTTTTAAGATTTCAGCTCATTTTTTCCAAGCATGAAGAGAAACAATACAAATTTATTTGAAATGTTTGGAAGATAACATAGGTTGTGAAAGAACAAAGGCTCCATAAGCGATGAAAATTAACTTTGTACTTAACAAAGTTCTCCTGCTGTCATTGTTACCTGCCTCAGGATATTAGCTTCCCTGGGAGAGAAAGCAGGGAAAGACAGTGAAATTACTGCAAGAACTGTCTACTTTCCTTAATATCTGGGAAGACAGTTCCAAATAACATCGCTAGAACCAGCAGTAAGATTTTCTACAATGAAATGACAAAGCTAGCAATTACCAAACTGAAACTGCCTATGTTGTACAAAAGAAAAAATGCATACAGGCTTATTAGGTGCTATTGATGCTTTATTTAAAAAAATGCTATAGTTATGTAAACAATCACCCTGTAATTTCAAATGGCAAAGCTGGTACAATGCAGCTCTAATATGTTGCTTAAAGAAGTTGTAAATTTTCATCTTTGGAGGGTTTACAAAGAAAACAAGCAGACATTATAGTGTGATTCTAGCTGGTAATGGACACAAGGTACAAGTCTGCCAAGACCCATTCAGTCCAGTCCTATAATTTCAGTACTCCCCGAATCATAGAATGGTTCAGGTTGCAATGAACCTTAAAAATCATCCAGTTGCAACCCTCCTGCCATGGGCAGGGACACCTCCCGCTAGATCAAATTGCTCAAAACCTCATCACTCTCAGAGCATAGAATTTCTTCGTTATATCTAACCTAAATCTACCCTCTTTCAGTTTAAAGCCATTATCCCTAGTCCTATCATTACATGCCTACATAAAAAGTCCCTCTCCAGCTTTCCAAGAAACAATGTTTGCTCATTTGATAACCCTGTAAAATAGCAGTAGTCAATACTTATCTAAGAATAATGGTAATGCTTAGGTAAAGGGAATGGTAACATTAAGTCTCTAGTTTTCCCAAATAAATGCCCTTAAAGGAGCTCTACCTAAGAAACAAAGTTTATGTGTATTTAAACCGAGTTACATGTGCCTTGAGATTTCCCTACACTGGAGGCTTTTGAGGCTCAGCTTGACAGGTTTCTGGGCCATCTCATTGAAGCTATATATAACCTAAATGGTTTGACCAGATGCCCCTTCCAACTTGGCATTCTATGATTTTATGATTCTTAGTATCAAAATGACAAGCTGCTTTGATGCAAGAAATTGTGGGTGGTGGTGGTGGGGAATTGTTGTGCTGCTCAGCAAACCTGTCCCATTACTATCTGATTTTTTATCATCATGAGAATTCTGGCTGAAACTTCAAGGCAAAAAAAATTCCCAGACCCTACATGGCAGGTGGGACCACCTTGGCAAGGTCCCAATTAGGGCCCACCATGGACCTAAAGAAGGTCATGGCCTGCCAAGGACCCTAGGACCTGTCAAATATGAGTCTGGCCAAAGACACAAAGATCAGGGCTATCCAGCTGTTGAAAGCTGATTATTTTTTTCAGGTTTCAAGATGGGGTCCAGGGGGAGGAGGATGTTCTCTCACTGCAGAGAACACTAAGGTCAGCAATGAACTAACTGAACCCCCCCATTCCCAATGCTGTGCCTCTGATGGGGGGAGGCAGAGAACTGTTGCCAGGCTCAGACTGTCTTGAAGATGTGGTTCCCCAGACAACAGAATGATCACAGATCAGACTTGACTAGGTATAGAACAGGGTCACACTGGAGACACAATCTGAGCCAGCTTCTCCCTGGAGCCCCAGGAAGGTCTGCAGTGAGGACTCTCCCTTTGAGACTGGGATGCCACCCACGGAAACTTCCCAGGAGTAGTGTCTTCATGGTCCATTTGATGAGAGACTATTTCTTCTGGATATATCCTTGAATGAGCCCTTACTCAATTCTATCTTTTGGGTACCCATGAGAGCAAGATTTCCTTTTGTGAGTGAGTGATTGTGTACAATTTGGTTCATCCTTCTAAAGGACTGCATGTGGAACCCAGGAATTCTTACAGCCGTTGTATAGTAAATTCCCCAACTGACATGCAAACTTGTGGGGTTTTTTTGTTTGTTGTAGTGCTAAGTAAAACCTCATTATTTTCCGTGAATGACTGCCTGTTTTGCTGGTGCCTCCATGACACCCTGATGAATGGAAATTACAGTCTATTTATTTAGTTTGAGAAAAGCACAATGTCAAGGTATGGCTTCAACTATATTTGGTATGGTAGGTATACTGTAGGACTGTAGTACATTGGAATTGTGGTAACATATATAACACATAATTATCTGGGTCAGATTAGTTGAGTTTTATTAACTTGCTCCTCTGATAATACAAATAACAAATTGGAATTCAATAAATAAAACACCAACTATGTTTCAATGGGGAAAAAAAGTTACAGGACTGCTCTTTTGAATGGGTCACAGCTCTAAAAGTCAAACCAAGAGAAAAATATTGTAGAGGGGAATGTTGAGAACACCTTAATAATGGGTACACTACTATAACATATTCTGCATACCAATATTAATGCAAGTCCTCACCAAAGCATTGAAAACAATGAGAGATCAACCACAGTCAAGTATATATAAAGTTACCAAGGCAAGTGGCAATTACACTCATATACACCACAAGTCTGGTCTTAAGTAAGTCTAACTTACTGATTTAAAAGTTTGACTTAATAGTTTCCTTCCCTCCTCTGCATTTTTTAAACACGTACTCGACAAAGCAAGAATTTTTCTAAATATAATTGAGGCTTAGAGTGAAAAAAAACCCCAAATATGAAAAATAGGGGGGCATTTGGCACAAAGTTCTCCAGCTGTTCTTTACATAACTGTAAAGAATGCTTGATTTGAGGGTAGGACCAAAATTAAGTCTGATAAAGTCCAAATGTCATAAAAGCTTGTAAAAGCTTCATTAGCACAAGACAGTAACCCCTTAAAAGATAAAGTCCTACCTTATAAGGATTGTAAGAAGAGACAGTTTTAAAGTGTGACATGGCGAATTTTACTCACTTTGGAAAGCTGGAAGACCAATTTAGTCACTTCTGACAGAAATGAAGATCAATAAAGGCATTTTATGTACAAGTACCTAACACAAAACACAAAACGAGAAGTCATCCTCCAGGTCTTGTATCCCTGAAGGAAACTCTCTTCCCATTTATCATACCTCTAACGGGCCTTTTTTGGTGACAGCAGAATATGAGGTTTTAGTTCAAGGTGTTGAACCTAAACACTGAAAGACTATGAAATAGAATTTGCAGGTTTATCTTCAGAGAAATAAAATCAAAACTATTCTCAAACTTTGAACTAACAGCACCAACTGTTTTTCACTTTGTCTGGTTTAGTTCCTCTTACATCTTCCTTCTGTCCTAGACTTAATTAAACAGAGATCAGCCTGTTAGATAAGGGGAAACAGAAATTGAAATAACTGAGAGTCACCAAAGTCAAACCCAAATGTACTCTGAGAAAACAAATGCCTTTTACAACTACTTCTATAGTCTCTTCTAACCTCTTTTGCTAATAAGACATTTGCACCATTGTAATTTGCACCAGCAAATCTAAGTAGTCACTAGCATTTCTTATCAACTGTTCAGCCATTTACCAGTTTCTTTATTGTGGCTTAAAACTCCTAAGCGTTTCGAGAATCACAATGTATATGTACTTTATTTTTTTAAGTTGTTTCAATAACATATTTTCTCTGTAAAGCAAACCTTGCAGAGGTTTAACATAGTTATGAGATAACACCATCAAGAAAATTGAAAGCCTAAGAAACACTAAATTTTCAATAACTACACATTGGTTTTAATCTAACTTGTATTGCAAAACTAACAGTATTACATAAAGCGTTTATGCAGGTAGCAATGTCTGTTTCTAAAAAAACTGAAAAAATCCTACAAAGCATACACTTGCTTCCCTAACTTCATGTACAGAAGCGAACAGAACATATTTTCTATAAATACTAATAGACAATTTTAGTCAACAGAAGTCTCCAGTAAATCAAAACATTTGGTTTCTATTTTCATGAATAACAAGATGTACTTATCAAAGCCTTTTTTTTTAATAGTTAAATCACAAATGAAAATATGGTTAATGGATTTTTAGTCTTGGAAAATGATGGATTTTATTTTAGAGTAGTCTGTGGGATGGTTCTCAAGCACATTAAAGATACACAAGATAAAATTAAAGAAAAATGTGATAGAATACAACATCCATGAGGATTGTGTATGTTGTATGTATACATTTTGGCTAAGATGAGAAAAATAGCCACATGCCATCAGGACAAAGATTTACCTAGCCCATTATCATCTTCTAAACAGTCATCATATATCAATCCTTGGCCTGTCAATCCTAAATTAAAAGCCTGCAGGCTCTCTTACCATCTCCTTTCCAACAAGGTGATAAGAGAGAAAGAGTGGTTGCTCTCTGCTGGCATTAACAGCCTTTTCCTCACTGCTAAGAAGCCCTTCCCATTACCAACTGTTCTGCAAGCTCCTACTAGACAGAGAATGGGCTGACTTGACTCCTCCCAGGGCCTCACCTTTCTGCTCTGCATTCCCTGCAAACTTAAATAGCATTGAAACAGTGTCCCATGTCCCTCCTCAGAGCTTATGTTTTGTTTTTATACCACTGCACACTTGTTCAGTAAGAAAAATAATTGCTTTGTTATTCTCGCTAAGTTATCAATTACCTGTTTTAAAATTAAATAATCCATTTTAGAAGTGATTCATTCTCATGTCCACCTTTCTCTTGAATTTTATTTCTTTTAGAGTCTTTAATTGCTTTTATTTTGAACTGAAACATTTCCCTCTTGTCACAAAACACTAAGGCTCGAAAAACCTAGAAACTATAAATCATGGCTATGCAATATTTAAAAGTAGAACAGTTCCAATGAACTTAGTTATGATAGTGCCATATTCCAATTAAATAAAGGTGTCAAAAGTATCCTGTTCACATTAATGATTAATGATAGAGTGATAGCCCAGGAGAACCACAATGCTGCGGGATACATGATCTCAAAGAATACTGAAGTGAATGCTGCACAATAGTGATCTTACCCTCCACTTTATGCTGCTGAAAAGCAGGACCTTAATAGGAGGAACAAAGAAGTGCCCTTAATTCTCAATGTCCTCCTATTCAGTTACATCAATAATTTTGAGGTAACTTGTAACATTTTTTGTATCAATATTTTGAAACATTTCATCATCAATTTGTGAAGCTCTACATTCAATTTCAACACGCTCATTTTCAATAACCTTCCCTTTGTAATTAGCTGCCAAAAGCATTTACTACTTACCATACAGGATTTTTTCCCCAGGAGTTAACTCGGGAGAAAACAACTCAGTGCTTAGGCAAAGTGAAAACCCTTAGCTCATTTCTGTGCAATGACTCCATTGATTGTAAACCAAAATGCTGGACATTCAGTATAGTTCCATATAATTCTCTACATGTTACACAGCTAGGTTAAAGAGAGCCAACAGTAAATGAGACACACCTACTCAGCATTCCTTCCATTGAAAAGATACTTCGATTCAAGCAAATAATAACAAGAAAAATAATCTATCATTCAGTTAAACTTATTAATGGAGCTTGAACAAAAGCTTCCTGTAGAACCGATCAAATTCTTGTGTTATTGTATTTTGTAAATAAGCATACAATAAAATGTATAAGCAAGTATGGTTTTACCTCACAGATTACTTTTTTCCCTTGGTAAGTGAATTTCTTTCATATGGATTTTAATTCATTCACAACAATACACTTCTAAATCTAATTCGCTAATACAAAAAGTATTATTTCTCAGTTAATACAATAATTTGCAGCACCATAATGCCATTTAGTATGTGATGTAATGCAGAAAGATGCCATCGTATTACACACACGTGAACTATATGGTGTCAGGTTCATTACAGCAAGTTTCTATAACATTGGAATCACAGGAGTATAACTCCTGTGGCTTCTCAAAATGGTAGTCTGAAGGTTTTTTTAATAATCATCATCATGTAAATTTTCAAGTAAATCAGAAGAAGGTATACTATTTGTTACATTTTCCTTGTCTTCAAAAGTGAAAAGGATACTGACAGGAATTGTGCTTTAAAAATGTCTAAAGCTTTTCTAAGCCTATTTTTTTAAGGCCATACAAGCAGCTCTCCTTATTATAAATGCAACTGTTAATACTTAAGAGATGTAGGACTAAGTATTTATTTAAAAAAAAAAATATTTGTTAATACTTGCCCCCTTTCCTTCTATAATTAACTCTCAGGATTACATAAGATAATTGTTTTGGTTTATGACTGCTTTCCTATAGATTTTTAGCTATCATTCATGATTTAAGACTTTTTTTGTGCAAGGATAAAACCTAAAATATCAGCTGCTAAAGGAGGCAACACAGAGATGGCAATGACAGTTGTTTTACAAAGCCAGAAGTGCATCCTAATTGCCCCCCGCCTTAATTTATTATGCAGTTGTCCATGCAAGGAAATCTCTCCTTTAACTTGTAGAACAGAAGAGTCATGAACAAAAGCCAGCATAATATAGCAAAATAGGAGAGGTCAATAATGCAACTCTAAACAAGAAAGATAATTTTAAAGTAGGAAACCAAAAGCAGATAAATAAGCATAAGACAAAATTTATCAGCGGTCAGAGAGTTTCCTTAATGTAAGAAGTTTGTTGGATCTTTTAACTGTTCAGCTCTCCCAAACTGAACACCATTTTATGTGCAAATGTTTGCATTTTTCACCTTTGCACACGATTCAGAGGCAAAGGCAACATAATTTTGGTTAGGTGCAATTGTCCACCTACAGCCAAGATAACAATGAATATTTTGATGTACTCTAAACAAAAAAAACTCTATTTTTGTTACTTGGTATTATCACTTTAGTTTGACACAGAAGTATCTTATACTTCAAAAATATACACCCATCTTTCTAAAGATTAAACTCATAAGGAAATGAAATTATATTATAACAGAATCACTAGGTTTGAAAAGACCCACAGGATCATCGAGTCCAACCATTTCTATCAATCACTAAACTATGCCACTCAGCACCTCATCAACTAATCTTTTAAATACCTCCAGGGATGGTGACTCAACCACCTCCCTGGGCAGTTGAGTGGTATAACTGTAGCATTAAGTCCCTGCACAGAGTGAGGTTATCTCAATATTGTACTAGTTCTCCCATTGTGTTCGCCTGGTGTTACTGTTTCAGCTGCTGTTCAAGAACACAAAATCAGATGTTAAGTCAATCCTCATCTGAAATCTGTATTTATATAATTATAAAAACAAAGAATTGCAGAATTGTTTAGGTTGTAGAAGCCCAAGTCCAACATTTAATCTAACACTGCCAAGTGCACTTCTAAACCAGGTACATAAGTACCACATCTACAAGCCTTTAAGGATGACAGCTCCACCACTAGTCTAGGCAGCCTGTTCCAATATTTGACAACCTTTTCAATGAAGACATTTTTCCTAATATCTCCCATCGCATCTTGAGGCCATTTCCTCTCATCCTATCACTTTTTACTTGTGAGAAGAGATCAACACTCACCTCACTACAACCTCCTTGTGGGTAGATGTATGAAGTGATAAGGTCTCCCTTTTCTTCAGACTAAAAAGCCCCAATTCCATCAACCACTATTGATGGAATATTACTTGTTCCCTAGACCCTCCACCAGCTCTGTTGCTGTTCTTTGGATGCATTCCAGCACCATAATGTCTTTCCTGTAGTGAGGGGCCCAAAACTGAACACAGGATTTGAGGTGCAGCCTCACCACAAGTACAGGGTTATGATCCTTCCCCTACTCCTACTGCTCACATTATTTGTGATAGAAGCTAGGATGCTCTTGGCTTTCTTTGCCACCTGGGCACACTGCTAGATGAGCCAGCTATCAGCCAACATCCCCAAGTTCTTTTCCACCAGGCAGCTTTCCAGCTACTCTTCCTCAAACGAATAGTGTTGCATGGAGTTGTTGTGACCAAAGTGCAGGACCTGGCACTGAGTCTTCTTGAACCCCATCCCACTGGTGCTGGCCCATTGATCCACAGTGTCCAGACCCCTCCCTAGATCCTTCCCTCCCTCAAGCAGGTTTCATCTACAGAGGATGCACTCAATCACCTCATCCAGATCACTGAAGAGAACTGGCCCCAACACTGAGTCCTGGGGAATACCACTTGTGACTGACCGCAAACTGGATTTAACAACATTTACCACAACTTTTTGAACGCAGTCATTCAGGCATTTTTTCACCCTGCAAAGAGTATGCCTGTCCAAGCCATGTGCAGCCAGTTTCTCCAGAACAATGCAGTGGGAAATGGAGTTAATCCTATCATCTTATACCTCACACTTTTTGCTAGTTCTAATGTATTCTTTCAAGACTGGGGATGCCTAAAACCTCATAAAACATTCAAAATACGAACATACCATTAATTTACACAGTTTCATAAAAATGCTTTATTATGCTTATCTTTTCTTTATTAATGATTCCCAATGTTTAACTGCTATTAGCCGCAAAAAATGTTTTTTTTTCACAGGTCTAATATATCTGTGAGACCATTTATAACAACATTTGTGAGAGAGCACAGTTAATATAGGGTAGCAGATAAGTAATGAAGTTATACCTTATATTATTCTTTATGAGATAAGGAGGAGATGAAACAGACTTCCAAAAAACCTTGTAAAAAGGTTAATTGCACCACATACTCAGTCTTGTAAATACGTACGTAAGATAAATGCAGTAAGTAACATGAGTACCATACTTCTCTATATAGAGCCCCAAATGTTTCCTTTCCTATTTATGATTCCCATCATAAACTATATTTATACTTAATTGCAAAATAGTTTTCAATGAAAGGATAATTCCAGTGACAAAGAATTAGGACACTAAATCCTGTCCTCCTGCAAACATAATTGAAAAGTACCACTCTCTCTCAGCAGCACATTATACCTTGCTTGGTTTACTTAAAAAAGAAGACAAATGCTTACAAAAAATATAGTTAACAGTTAACATTTCTTTTCAGCAAAATATTCCATCACACCCTGACATTTCTTCCATGGTTTGGTACTACACTTATTTGTCATTTACTCAGCTAATGCGGGTTGAAGCTTGAAGGGAACATGGAATAACACGTTCTTACGGTCTTTCTAGGACTCAGACACAGATTTTGAAAGCATTACTTCTGTGGTCTGAGTTTCAAACATTCCATATGCAAAAGTAATGACACAGCTCCACCTATATTAAGCATACTTTTTAAGGCATCAAGTAACTGGGTAAAACTGAGATCAGGTATTATTTGATTGCAAGACAATTACAACTGAAGTGCCAATAACTACAAGGGTAGATGTTTCACAATGGATGAAAATGAAATGTTCTTCACTGAATTAAAAGAGAAATTTCTTAGAGATATGTATAATTATTCCTTTAGTATTATATTTACTTGATATTTACATAACTTTGTGATTTGAAAATATATTAATCTATGGAAAATGGAACTATTTTTAGTTAAATATGTTTACCAAAGTACAAAATTTTTATCACAATTTCTTTTTCTTAATACTTTAGTAAGATTTACCTCTACTAAGTAAAAGTAAATTCTTAACTTATTAGTAAATAGACAAGTGTCTCTGATTCAAACTGAAAAGTAAGGGGTTATAAGAAAAGAGGCATTTAATAGAATTAAAATCCATTTTGAATTACACTCTTACATATTCATGTCTTCTCACTGAAGACTTTGGTTCTAAAATAATCAGTTTTCATTTAAAGTGATTATGTTTGGAGATGCCTAACACATTCCTCACTCATGTTCTAGAGAAGAAATTAGAATACAAATGAACTTAATATATCTTCGTCATCTAATTGAAATGACTAAAAAAGAAAGTTGGATTAGAAGTAATTAACACAAAGCATCAGTCAAACTTGATATTCGACAGGTATACACCTGTTTGTGAAGGAAAAGTAGAAAATACTAAGCAGTAAGAAAACAAAGGAAAGGAATTCTAAACAAGGCTGCCTCAAACGCCTGGTTTCAGTTACCTACCTTCCCCTTACAACTTCCATTTACGAAGGTGAATAACATATAAAAAGGAAGTGTAGCTACTTATTTAACACCATAAACCCAGCAGAACCTATCAAAAGGACTTTTTTAGATCTTATTTTAAACATCCCATAGGCATAGAATCATAGAATGGTTTGGACTGTAAAGGACCTTAAATATCATCTAGTTCCAAACCACTGGTAATGGGCAGGAACACTTTTCACTAGATCAGGTTGCTCAAAGCCTCATCCATCCTGGCCTTGAACACCCCTAGGGACATGCACAACTTGAATGATGAATCTCGAGTATGTTAAATGTTAAACAGTAACAGATATATTTTGAGAAAAGCAATCTGAAATTGTTATTTTTCATTAATTTTGCCCTATTAAATGCAGTTTTACATTAATGCATGTTTAACAGTAATTTCCATTATTTATAATCAATTAAGAAAATACAGTAATTTAAATTTACATTAAAATGTTCACAAACATTTTCTGAGACGTATGTCTTGTTTATCACAATTAACACTGAGTTTGTGTTTTCTTTTTTCCCCGCTTTTGGCCAGTGTAAAATAACCATAACTTGCAAAAGCTCTTTCAGAGGTGAGGTCTTCAGAAACCATTAGCAACTGGCAAAACAGAAAATTTATTCAGTTGCTCTTTAATCAAATGCATAATGAACAGCGCTGAGTATGCCACGTTAAATAATAATTCACCTCATGTAAACAGATGAAAACAGCTTTGCAAGAACACAGGCATTAAAACGACTGTACAATCTTGACCAAAATTTCAAGCATTTCCCTTTCCAGTATTCCTCCCCACTTTTATTACATAGCATATCTTATATCCTTGCCTTACTGAATATAAGCAATAATCAGGATTGTGTTCTACAAATAAAGTATTGAACTTTCAGTTGTTTCAGCTAATGGAACAACTAATTACTCCATCAGTTCTTTCTGGGGTACTTCAATGTACTTCATAATCAGAGGGTTCATCTGCAAAAAACTTTCACATATAATTCCAATCCACAATAGAAGTTGCAGAAGTACATGACAAAGGAATAAAAGCTCTTTCCAATCAAGTTAACAGCACTAACAGAACTTTGAACTCCAATAGCCAGATTAAGTTGTTCTGGTTTTTTATCATTTATAAAGTATTGATTGCTTTATTATGATTCTGAGGTACAAGTAAATAACCAATTACTCTGTGTTTCTGTATTTTCTGTACACTCCCCATTTGTTGAGGTAGCAGGAAAACCAACAAAAAAGTATGTACTTACTCATAACTAGCTAAACAGAAGAAAAGGTGCAAAACCGAATTTACAACTGCTTCTCATGACTGGAAAATTAACAGCTCAGTCACAAAGTGGGCATCTTTTTCTTTCCAAAGAAAAAGAGAACAGAGTTTGGAAAACAACTAAATTTTTATAACAGGGCTATCAGACCTATAAGAATCATAATGTTTGCAAATTACATATTGCAATGTCAAAAATACTTATTAGTTGATAGCACCTGAATCTGTATGCATCTGTCCTACAAAAACCATCAGTGAAACTTCTGGTGTGAAACTTAGCCTTAACTTAATCTTAAGCAACACACATCGCTCCCTCTTCAGTCACACCTGAGACCTGAGGGTTTATTTCTGAATGCTTCTCCTATGAAGCACTGTGTGGAAAGAAACAACCCTTGAAATACTATCACACAACTTCCAAATGTCTCCTTTGTGTTGAAAAGTAATCGTTAGTACTGTACCTATTACTACTTTCAATACCAGTGACAATACTGATGCAAATTTTATCTAGCTTAGACACTTATCCCTCCTTCTGCTAATGCATTTTACTAACAGATTCCAAGTTTAATTGATATGGAGAACTTTAAATCGATTTTTCCATCACTAATAAAGATGCTTTATTTTACCAGCCTCCCTCCTAACTTGAAGTCAATCAAAGCTAAGTAATTACTACAAGACAAGAGTAGATTGAAAATTACCCCCTGTGAGGTTCAGGTAGCAGATTCTGTGGCAAAGGAGCCTGTACAAGTCAGCAGTCCAACTGCAAAAGGTCCATGTGCTGACACAGGGAGAAGTCGGGAGCAGGGAGGGGGGGGATAATCACTCCCTGGTCCTGTTTCATTCTGATTTAAGGGTTGCATCATCCACTCTATACAGGCTTTACAAGAGGAGGTTACAGTAATCAAAAATCACTGATGAAGGCAAAGATCTCAAAGGCTGATTTAAGATTGTAATTCCTTCAGTGGAGTTTTTTTTGCAGGGTGCGATTTTTGTTTGCTTTTGGTTGTTTGTTTTTTGTTGTTTTTGAAAGACATCAGCTTGGAAAATCATGGATTGAATGCTATTAGATCTCATCATGCTTACCTGGTTGAAGAGAGAACTGGGGAGGTCCATAGTTCCCCTAGTTCTTACAGATTTGTACCATAACAAATGAGCCCATGGTATGCACAGAATACACTTACCTAAACATCCACTTAGGGCATAAGCATGTTTAAAGTGGACTCCACATTGACAGTCAATTCAATGTGAAACAGTTTTATTAATAACATTTGCTCTAGCATTAGTCAGAATTTTAACAAACTTACTGTGCTGTCAAGTAGAAAAATCACATCAATTGCATTTTTAAGAGGTCATTTCAGATTTAAATCAATTAAAATAAAAATTTTACCACAAAAATCAGCCTTAAAATAGCTGTAATAGTCCTAAGCATATAAGAAAGGACAAGTTTACATACAAAAATCCCTCAGTTTGAGGGTCACAAAAAAGCAAGATAGCATGGCCTTTCATGGATTCTAACAGGCTAAAAGAAAAAAGAAATACCAAAAAAAAAAAAGCAGCTATTCAAAACATCTTTAACAGTATAAGATAACACAACAGCAAATGTACAAAAGCAAACAAAGCTGGTGGACAGTACCCTACTACCAAAATTCCCATAACCCTTACGCTCCCTAGCTCAAGGTATTTTCAATACCTTAGATGACTGAATACTAATTTGCACATAGCTCTCCTATCTGATTCACTTCTTGATACCCCAGTCAAATTCCTTGTTAATTCTTTTCAAATTATATCAGTTTCTACAAAACCTGGAACTTTGATTCTTAAAAATGGATCAAAACTTAATATATTTAGAATGCTATTTAGGTACTTGAAGTAGTGAAAAAATACTATAAACTTCTGTCTAAAAATTTTACATTTTTAACTAAATGCATTCCACGTATAATTAGATATTCTACATAGTACTTAAAGCTTACTTCAAATCACTGGTAGAATGGAATTTTTTAAAATCCTACAAAATGCTATGAGAAACATATTTTTTTCACTTTATTATTTTAGGGTGCTCATTATTTTAATGCAACTGTCTTAATATCTATGAGATACTGCAGTTGCATATAAGCATATATCTTTAATAAACTCCATTCAAAAGCTAATCATTAATATTTATTTATTGAAACCAATTTGAACTAATAACACAAAATCTCTTTTTCCACACATCAACAACCTGAATTTCATCTCCAGTCATTTAAGCTGGGAACACAAGCACATGGAGATTGGCTGTTACTGATGAATTAGCTAAATACATATTTTCTATTTCAAAAGCTAGTCTATCAGTGGCAAGACAGGTATTTTATGGTAGCTATATTTGCTAATATTTAGTTACATTGCAGATCCTTCTCTACAACCTCTCTGCAACTATCTAACTAACTGAATGACCTTTCATGACAAGGTTACCCATTTAGTTGGCCAAGGGAATCCAGAAGATGTGGGTTGACTGGGGGGTTTTAGCAAAGCTTTTGATACTGTCTCTTGCAGTATCCTTCTGGACAAAATGTCCAGCACACAGCTAGACAAATCCATAATATCATCTGTGAACAAGTGGCTGACAGACTGAGTTCAAAGAGTTACAGAGTGACATCAGGCTGGCAATCACTAGTGAGATACCTCAGGGCCAGTGCTCTTTAATGTTTTTATAAATGACCTGGACACAGGAATCAAGTGTACATTAAGCAAATTTGCCAATGGTATTAAATTAGGAGGAACTGTGGACCTCCCTGAAGGGTAGATGGGCCTTACAGAGAGATCTGGATATACTAGAGAGCTGGGCAATCATTGACCATGTTAAATTTCATGATTAATGAACAAGTGCCAGATTCTCTACCTGGGATGGGATAATCCTGGGTATATGTTCAAAATGGGGGACAAAAGGCTGGAGAACAGCCCTATGGAAAGAGCTCTGGGGGTCTGGGTTGATGGCAAGTTGAGTATGAGTTAACAGGGTGTCCTGGCAGTCAGATGGGCCAACCATGTCCTGGGGTGCATCAAGCACAGCATAGCTAGCTAGGCAAAGGGAGGTGATTCTCCCACCCTGCACTGCACTGGTACAGTGCCATCCCGAGTATTGTGTGCATTTGAGGGTGCCTCAATATGAGGTCGTCAAATTATAAGGTGTGTCCAGAGAAGTGCAGCCACAATAATGAAAGGTCTCAAAGGAAATACTTAGAAGGGCCACCTGAGGTCACTTGGTTGGTTCAGCTTGGAGAAGAAAAAATTAAGGGCTGACAGGGGTGACCTCACTGTAGCTCACAACTTCCTCAATGCTGGCAGTGCAGGAGGAGGTGCTGAACTCTCTACGGTGACCAGTGATTGGATATCAGTAAATGGAATGAAGTTGCTTCACAGGAAGTTGACTGGACATTTGGAAAAAGTTCTTCTCCAGGAGGGTGATCGGTCACTTAAACAGGCTCCCCATGGAAGCGATCACAGCATCAATCCTGTCAGAGTTCAAGGTACAACTGGACGATGGTCTTAGCCATGTGGTTTAGTTTTAGGTAGTCCTGAGAGAAACAGGGAATTGGACTTGATAATCCTTACAGGTCCCTTCCATTTAGTGATATTCTACAATTCTATGACAATTTGTATCAAAGAAATGACATGGGTTGCAGTCTCAATCAAGCTTACACTTGCACGCACAAGGAAGAGGGTAAACATTCATTACGCACCGTTGTGCTTCACTGACTCCCTTCAACATCAGAGGACACATCAAATTTCATCAGAAAGATTAAAGAATGTTTTTGCATCACTCAGTTCTCACAAGACATGGACTCGCACAGTATATTCATGCATGGCAAAGTAGTATGTTA